>JASDQU010735336.1:335129-374452 GCA_032191745.1 Picea mariana
GGGGTTGATCAATATAGAAGGGAGCAAGGGGCATGAAAGAGAATCCTTTCTTTAGATATTCACATGCATAAAGAGAGAATCAATCCATCCCTGCCTCATTGGCATACAGAAGTTGACCATAGAGAGAGACCCATTAGCGTACACCAGGCATGATTTCCTTCCTAAGTAATGATACTTGATGAATTATATGGCATATATGTATGTATGATATATACATTGAGTGAATATCTACCTAATACCCATAAGATCAAGTTGTCACCTGAAATAAACATGGTGGAAAAGGTCGACTCCACAACATTATAGTAAAGATGGCATAAGACTATATAAGTCACAATTGGGAGTGGGACTTGAATAAGTGTTCACCATGAGAACAAAATTTTCCAAAGTATTAATAAAAAATTCACTATATCTTATTTTGCGGGGCCTACAACTCATTGACAATCGACTCTTTGTATTGATAAAATGAAATGATAAATTTAGAATTTAATTTTTTTTGTTCTTAAGAGTCTTTATTTTTTCTTTTACAAGTTTATAATTAATTGTTGAGTCACCATTCAAGTAGAATGAAAAAAATATAACTCTAATTACAATATTTTGATCCTTTATTAAAATGATCAAAACACCCTCAAATTACTTCGACATTTTCATTCACGCATCCAAGTTAATGCCATTGCAATGCTAGGTGAATATTACGACTGGAGAGAAGTTGTGGTCATCTATTCTAACAATGATTACGACACTGACTTGTATCCCTTCTTGAGCGATTCTCTTAGTAACGTGAGATGTGAAATTGCTTACAGATCGACCATTCCATAAAACGAAAATATAAATGCTCTAAGAGTGAAGCTTTCTAAGTTGAGGGACATGCAGAATAGAGTTTTTGTTGTTCATGTGACTTTCGAGTGGGAACTCTTCTCTTCTCAAAATATCAAAACATGAAGATGATGAGCAATGAATATGTGTGGATTATTACAGAAGATATTAGCACTATTCTCGATGTCTTGAAAGAATCAAGCATTGCATCCATGCAAGGCATTCTAGGAATCAAAAGTTATATTTAAAACTCCATTTGGTTGCTTGATTTTTGGTCACAGGTGGAAGCCACGGGGCATAACCAAGAATCCCCACGAAGTAAATCCTGCAAATCTCAACATATATGGTTATTATTCCTATGATGCCTTTTCAATGATTGCTCAAGCTCTGCAAGGTTTTGATAATACCAAAATTATTTTCTCACCATCGTTAGATAACCCAAATGAGTCGTTCAATACACAATTACAAATCAATCTTCCCAACAATCTTACACAATAATGACATCAAATTGTTTATAAAATTTGGAAAATACTTAGTTGAATACAATATTTGGTTTATTTTTTCTAGACCCCTTTGTTAGTATGAGCATTCTCACAGCACATAGATTTCCCCATCTTCATATAGACAAAAATAATGTTGTTGCAAGGATTGGAACGAGTAATTGAACCTGATTGCAATGAAATGGATGGCAGACAATAATATATGAATAGTTGGTTATAGCAAGTATCTGATTTCATTTCATTGCTTTTGACTTGGTTGGTTGTTGAAAACTTTGAATGATCGGTGGTTTGGTTCATAAAGGGAGCAATCCATTTATATCTTAGGTAGGTGACGTGGTGGTTATCGATTAAGGTGTCTTTTATATAGAAAACCTTAAGCCAATCCTTGCATGTTCTAAACATGACCATATACCTCATTTCTTATATCCATGTTTCTAGAAAACAAGGAAAATCTGCCAAAAGACTTTACATCGCCCCAACCATTCATATAATTCCTGTATTTACTGGAATGCCCATTTCTTGTGTAAAAACGAAAATGTGACACCTCATCTCTAGTGACAACCATATAGTCAAATTGTTGTTTTCAAAGGAAAAATATTTATTAGTTAGTGTAACCTACAACGACACCACAGATATGATTAAAATCATGTGTTTAACTATGAAAATGTTTCCTCATTGGATAGAAAAGTGTTTTTATCTATGTGATTCAAATATTCAATCATGTGTTTGTAAGATTATACCAACTACCTTCCTTTTTAGGTGGAAAGTTTGATGAATAGTCAAAAATAAAAATGTATACAATTGGAAAAAATATCAAGCTTACACGTGTGTAAGATAAATCCTTAGTTAAAACAATCCAACCTCAACCCAAGGTTTCAACATGGTAGTATTCAACTTTTTATTTTTTTTAATTAAATATATTTTAATTTTAAATAAAATAAATAAGAAATGTGTCCTAAAGTAGGATAAGAAGATGGTATTAATATAAAAATTGTGTAATGGCATCTTTACATAAATCCCGGTGGGTTAGCTCAAGTGGATGAGTGTTATGGTTATAATGATATAGGCCTAGGGGTCAAATCCTCGGCCAACCAAATAGTTGATATTGTTGGGCCTCACTCAATGTCCCCACTGGGTTGGGTTTCCCGCGATTTCTTCTATCGAAAAAGAAAGAAAAAAAACATCTTTACATAAAATTCTTATTGGAGTGAAAAGTTGGAACATGATCTCCATCTCAACATATCAATGTTAATTAATTTTCTTCTAATTTAACATTCATTATAATGTTACATTGGATTCACGATAATGTTAAATATTAAAATTATGTACCAATATCATTTATCTTAGATATTATATGGTTTTGCATTTATTAATTATGGGAGCAACACAATATTTTCAAACCAATTAATTATGGGAGTAATGCAATATTTGCATAAATTTGTTACATCGTTTCTGGCAATAGCAGCACCACTTCATGTCCTGATGGCCAAAGGGAAGAGTTTTCATTGGGGCAAACAACAACAAAGTTATTTTGATTATATGAAGAAAAGAATCAGTGAAGCTCTAGCCTTGGCAATGCCTAGTTTGAGATTGACATTGATGCAAGTGGGTATGCCATGGAAGTAGTTCTTATGCAAGGAAGAATACTTGTGTGTTATAACCACTCCAATTTGTTGCATAGAGTAGTGATTACACTACCCCATATATGATAAGGAACTATATTCCCTTGTAAAAGCAATGAAGAAATTGAAGTATTATCTTTTGGGGAAGACAATCATGATTGACATCAACCACCATCCACCCTGGTGTTTTTAATACAACAACTCCATCTAGTAATCAAATACAACAAGGGTATTGCAAACGAAGATTTATTTTTGATGTCAAGATCACCCATGTAAACAATTGCAGCTATGGGAACCATAATGCAATTTGAACCTTTTACCCATGAAGTTCTAGGAGAGGAGTATGTAAAAAACATTGATTTTGGAGATATCTTCCAAACCATACAATGATCTCTTCAATCGGTACACCATGTATTCTCTATGTCCTACCACAAATCCTTTTGGTTTCTTTATGAAAATTTCGTCTTTAAACTCACTGTAAACAAACATTGTCTTCATCTTGAGAACAATTAATGTAAAATTAATTATAAATGACATCAATGACATGGTTTTGTATTTACTAGTAAATAGTGATGATAATAGAAGTTTCCTTCTACTTTATTTAATTTTAATAACAAATTATGATTTGATATGTGGGTAATAAATAGCTGGTACGAGCGGGTGGGAATATCATTGATCATGGAGGAACAATTTCGATGTACTATGCGTGGGGACTAGGAAAGGTTTCAAATAATATGGTTGAATCCTACTCTCTATGGTTGGGATTAAGCTTGGCAAAGGAGATGGGAATCCAAAATATTTTAGCGTTAGGAGACTCAATGTTCATAATTTGTTCCATGGAAACTCAAAAAGAAGTGGGGAATAATTCATTAAACTCCTTTCTCTCGAGAATTAGAAGTCTAGTCACTCGATTTGAAGAAGTTTCATTTCTCCATGTCAAGTGTGAACTCAACAACAGGGTAGATCATTGGAAAAAAAATTGCCTCTCATTTAACTCCTGAAACTTTGATAAAAAAAAATGGGGTGGTCTCTACCCTTCACATCCATGTATGATCCATTTTGTTCAGAATTTGTGAGGTTATGTGTGGCAATCACACGTCATAGCGAACATGACCGATGGGAATTTACTCATGCGCACTTAATTTGTAATTCGCCTCAAGTGAGTATTAATTTCTACTTGTGTGGGCACGACACGAATTGTCGAGAAGTTCTCCAGATGGAGATAATATCTGTGCCATATGTTTGGTTGGAAAGTTCACGTTTTTCCTGTGACGGGTCTCGATTGGGGTTTCTCCAACGGAGGTTTTCTGGAAGCTCAAGTTCCATGGTGCTCTCTTGCTAGGAGTCAAAAGAATTGAGGGAAAAAGTCAGGTTGGCATTCCTTTTGTGTTGTTAGATGCTTTGGTCTAGACTGAAAACTCCTAGGTTTCTCTCTCTTCTATTCTCCCCTCCTCTCGTCTTGTATTTTCTAAAATAAATTGTACTAGAAACAATATCCATTATGGGTTTTTGTAGAACTAGTGTGGTCCCTTTATCCCATTCATTGTAATTTGGAGTAGGGGGTGTGAATTTATGGGGATTTTTTTATCTCTCTGCATATAAATTTTCAGTAGAAGAAATAGGGGACATTGATAATAGAGATGCCAAGAAAACCTTTCAGCGGCACGAAGAATCCCTTCAAGTGTTCCCAAGCTTGCCACAATCTTAGTGAAAAAATCTCAGAAATGGAGCGTATTTTAATCGGAAAGGGAAAGGTGGCAAAGGTACTAGAACTGCTTTAGCACCATATTGAGAGGATAGATGCCTTAGAAATAAAATGTCAACAATGGCACAATATGGCTACCTCCCAGCATGTGGATTCTTTGTCCAAGAGTTCAAACAACCATGATTTTGTCAATTCCTTCCATCCAATATCTAGAGAAGCAAATTCAGGAGGCCATCCTCCAGAACCCATGGAAATTGAAGATCGTGGCACTCTCTCATCTGTTGCAAGAAAGGAGAATTTTTCGAGCACTTTACCTCAGTAACTCATGTATTTTTGTGTAATTGTGTTACTCAATCAGTTTGTTAAAATTGTTGTTAGCACAAATGTTTGGAATTTTAGTTTAGAACAATCAGTACATGATCAGGCAGTCAGTATGGATTCTATTTTGCTAATAAATTACATAAAAAATTGGATGTGTCCTCCATAGTTGTAATCCTCTTTTTATACCTACCGATAGGCATGGTATATAGTGTTGAGTTAGGTTTGACTTTCTATTAGTTTATGGTTGACCATAAAATATATATCCCTTTATCTAAAGTTTTAAAAAATAATGATTAATTTTAAATTTTAAAACTCATTTGTGTGATATCTTATTGGCCAAAAACTTTGAAGTCTTATTGCTGCCTTCACTTCCCCCAATGTTATTGTAATAAATATTTATGTCATCTAGTCATTTCATGCCTACGCCTTGTCTCCCTATCTCCTTAAACAATATTTTCATTATTATATTCTGTGGGTATATGGTACCTAGTAGCCTTGTTTATATAATGAAAATCTTTTGTCTGTGTTAAAAAAAATAATAATAACTCTAGATGATATCTACAATTAAAAAGTGTACATATGTAACATCTTTTTTTTCTACTATATATTTCAAAAAAAATATTAATCCATTCACTTCTTCATTTTATTTTTATACTTGTCAATAGGCAATGTATATTGTAATTACTTATGAGTCAATTTTCTTTTACTTTCAATTAGTTGCTTCTGATTGTATAAAGATTTCTAAAGTTTTCAAATTTTCTTTTACAATTTTAACTTTTTTTTAGATAAAAAATATTTTTTGTTTTATAGAATTTGAAATTCTTAATTTCCTATTGGTTGAACAAGGTGACATGACTATTTTTATGTGGTTTTAATAGATATTGTACAATATTTAATTAAAATACTAAAGATTTAAAAAATCTATGCAAATGCCACCTAGCCATCACTTTAATTTTTCATTTAATGTGATAATCTTGATATAAGAAATATCAATATTTTAATCTATTGTTGATGTGAGAAATATTATTATTTTAATACATTTATCATTAATTTCATGAATTTTAATTCATTTGTCATTAATTTCATTACGTTACCATAATGAATTTGTCGCCTTCACTGACAAAATCTTCATTGCCATAAATATGTAATGAGTAAAGTACGTTGGATATTATTAATAGCCGCAACATGTACATATAGGTTAAATAAATTGGAAAAGCTAGCTCACCTGGTAGAATGTCGGTTCACGAGCTCTATGTATTTTTGAGAAAAAACACATTGAAGTTATCCTTAACAATTATTTTATTTCATAAGGGTAGAACGTGTGGGGGGGATCATCACATACTCTAATGGACAAAATATCTTGGACTACTCTTGGGGGCTTGGAAACACCACCAATAATAAAGCAGAAAGCCTAGCATTTTACATGGGGCTACAAATTGAAAGATCCATAAATCTTCATGAACTAATTGTTCTTGGAGACTCTAAACTAATTCTTAAGGAACTTCTTGGCATTAACAAATCCACAAATCAAGCTCCCAGCGGTCTCCATTCTCGGATAAAAACCCTAAAATCTCAATTCAGTAAGATCCAATTCTTTCATATTCTTCGCTCCCAAAATCAAGCAGCCGGCCAACTAGCAAAATCAGTAAAAAACATGGAACAGAGCCAACTCCTCATCAATGAAATTGAATCTCATGCGTGGATCCCTTAAGAACCTCCAAATGTGGTGATTTCCCCATATTTGCTTGGATCTTCCTCCTTGTAATAGCTCCTCCATTCTCATATCTTCCCTTACAACTCATCCCCTTCCCTCCGCCACCCCATCTCTCTTCTCCGGGCCCCACCATCCTCGTGCTCTGGACATCTGGCACTCCATGCTTACCGATGCACGATTCCTCCTTCGACCTCATGGATCCCTATTTGTACCTCTCCTTCTCTCACACACACCTCATCATTTCACTTCTTACCTTCTATATGTATGCTCAGCATCCCCCCAGTACTCCCTGATGCTCTCTCCCGCTGCCATGGCGTCATCATCAGTGTTTTCCTTTTCGGATGAGCATCTTGGTCCGTGGGAAACCCATATCACGTGTCTTATCAAGCATGAAAATGGTAACTCCTCACCGTATATGTGGGTTAGGCATCGTCTTCCCTCAGATACGCATTCTCATTTCAACAAAGAGTTTTATGATTTTGTGCTTCTTCATCCCCTTTTCATTATGTGGAGGAGATACAGAGCCCCTTGCTCTTGTCCTTCCTGTGCTTCGAGACCAAATTTGGGATTTGAGAGCTGTAGTAAGAAACTCAGGGGAAATAATGGATTCGTGACTTCGAGAACTCCAAACAGAAAATCAGGAACTTCGACATCATAGCGCAAATCTTCAAAACCAGCCACAGTCACAGGAACGTAGGCATAACCAAGATCTCATGATTGTTCTTCGTGGGGTTAACAGAAACTCCAGGCATATCATCTTGCTTAGTCAACAATTGGGAAATCCCCTCGGTCGTCCTCAACACCCTGCAAATTCAATCGAATCAATTGATTCAAGGCTTCCTTGAACCTTCAATTTAGAAGTTGCAAATGAACAAAATTAGGCTCCTCAATACCCAACGTCGGCTCCAACAATGCACAAACCAGAAGACAAAATTCCACCTTCAGCAGCAATTCAAGCTAATTTCCAGGAATATGCAGAAGCATCTCACAATTTCTAACCAGGTTTCTATAAATGGTTAGCAAATTTATGTTCATTTTGTCTTCATATGTAGCCATTTTTACATGGCAGATCGGCAGTTCTTTTTGGACCATTTTTAAGTCCTCCATTAGATTGAACCAGTCTTCTCAGAAAACTCTTTGGACACAGTCCAAAGAACTGCCAAATTTTTGCCTCTATGTAATGTGCTTCAGCACAAAATCTTTTTTAATATAAATCTCCAACCGTTCTTGTTAAAAAAATCAAATATTTTATTTCATAAATTGTCAAGGAAAGTAATGCTTAACAATTCTAAATTTCTTTATTTTATTTCATACACTGTCGAGGAAAGCAATGTTTAACAATTCTAAACTGCTTTATTTTATTTCCAACAGTTGCACAGTAAAATAAAATAAAAAAGGTAATTATGACAATCCGACTTGATTTAGAAGTCATAAATTATACTTGGAATTTACTTTTTAATTAAATCTTGGGGGTTAAGACCTCAAGACTCCTAAAGATAATTCTCTTATTGTTCGTGGATGACGTCTTGATCATGACCAAATCTCGGGTTTCAGACTGGGAGAAGATAAAATATATCCTTTCTGCCTTTTGCAAAGCGTCGGGTTTAATCATAAACCCTCTTAAATCATTCTTGCACTTCTCAGGTATTGAGGATTCTTACCTGGATATTTTTAAATCTCTTTTTCCCTTAAAGTTCGTTGGATTGGACACAGGTTTCCGGTACCTGGGATACTTCCTCAAGCCTGCAAATTACTAGGTTGAGGACTGCAGATGGCTCCTACAAAAATTTGAAAAAAGGATCAGGACTTGGTGTCATCGTTGGTTGACGTTGGGTGGGAGATGCATTCTTGTTAAAGTGGCTCCATAAATTTTACTGGTGTACTGGCTGGCGATAGAAAACATTCCAATTTCAATTCTTTCCAGGATCAAAGAATTGATGTTCAGGTTCCTGTGTTCGGGTTGTAGGGATTCATAACGTATCCATCTTTGAAAATGGGAGGACCTTGCAAATCCAAAATCCTAAAGTGGTTCGAGTTTTAAACATTTGACTTGGTTTAGTAAAGCGTTGGTTGCTAACACTCTATGGCATTGTCTGATGAAGGATGGTCTATAGCACAGGGTGATTATGGATAAATACCTACATTCCTCCTCTGTGGTGTCTTGGCTCAGAAAACCCTTGACGATCTCACTAAAAATCTCAAACACCTGGAGGTGGCTCCTCAAATCTTATCATGTGGTGGCACATTAGACTGCTTGGAAGCCAGGATATGGAATGTCCATCTGCCTTGGAGAAGATTCAATCCTTGGGTTGGGTAAGAGATATTTTTTATCAAGAGGACTCATTGACTCTCTAAGGTCAAGAGGCTAACACTTTCTTTTCCAAATAGCAGACATGGGCAGGCAATGATTAGTCTTGACGCAGTGGAAATCTTCCTAGGAGATGGGCATGGTCGGTTCGGAGGCAGAAGAATGGGAGGAATTTTGCAAATCCCTGGTCCACGAAGGAATCTTTCTTTCAGATTCTCTGAATGAGTTAGTCTAGAAAGAGAGCATTTCCTCGGGTGTCATTACAGCAAAAATGCCTATGACGTTATAGCTTTGAAGATCTGGCATTGAAGTATCAATTGGTGGCACAGTTCATTATGGAAATGGGATTTGACTCGTAAGCTCAAACTCTTTACTTGGTTGTTGATGGAGAACAGGATCCTCACTTGGGAGAATTTGCAAAGAAGAGGGCATGAGGGTCCGGGCATATGTGCTCTATGAAAACAAGACACAAAATCGACCCAACACATGATGATACACTGTAACTTTGCACAACAGGTTTGGACAGAGTTTTTGGCAGCTCTTAAGATAAACTCTGGTTGGAAAGGTTGGAACCTTCAAAAGCTCTTTAAGGAATGGTGTCACAAGCATCTTCTTTGGCACAAGTTGCCTTCCATTATATGTTAGCATATCTAGTTGGAAAGAAACACAACAGTGTTTGAGGAAGGACAGGTATATATTGCCTCGGTGATCTACAAGATTATGGGTTGGTTAGGGAGAATAAAGAAGAAATTGCAACCTCCCATAAAATCAAAATTGCCTCCTAAGATATTATTTGGAAGACCAGCATGTTGGTTTGATGGGGTTGCACAAAGAAATGGGCAGCTTAGCGAAGTGAGGGGAGTTATTAGGGTAAATAACCAAACAAAGTACAAGTGGATGTTGAACTGTGGTTCAAGAACAAATACCAGAGAAAAACTTTTAGGAGTGTGGCACTGCTACCTTTATCTATCTACTTACATATATATCATTTGTAGGTGGTTGGTGACTCAAAGATTATAATAGACTGGCTGAACCGAAAATGTGACCTTTGGGTCTTGGGATTGACCTTTTGGAAAGATCGGATCTCGGGCCTCATTCCAGAATTCTCAGATTTAGACTACATGCACACTTATAGAGATTTCAACCAGGAGGCTAATGAGCTTTCCAAATAACCTCTGGAACATCAGGAAGGAAGATTAAAATTCTTCCAGATGGTGGATGGGCTAGTGGGCCCATCTTTGTTTCTATCTCTTTATTGATGTATTTCTATAGTTTTTGATATGCAGTGGATAGTTTCTTGATGGTTTTCGGATCTAGGGATTGTTGTTTGGATTGATCTAATTTCCTATTTAGGTATCCTGTGAAGAATCCTGTAGATAGGGTGTTGAAGTGTTTTGTTGACCCCTCATAGTTCGTATGGGGTTGTCAAATCGTGCAGACTGAATCTTATTTTTGGACGAATAGTATCAACCAGGACAAAATTTTGTACATGTAAAGAGACCTTTTATATATATAATATATAAGTGCAATTTTTCTTGTGGAAAAAAAATGTAATTGTAGTTTTCAGATTATTGTCATTTCAACTGCCAAATTTGGATCAAAATCCTGAAATGGCTTTAAAAAAAGGAGATTTAGTTAGTGATTAGCCTAATCTTTTTTTTTGTAGTAGTAGTTGTTGAATCTTAGTTTTATAAGTCGTAGTCTAATCGGTCTACGAAATGGTTCTTCTTCGACGATTTTTTTCAAGGACATTTGCTCGAAATCCGGCAAGAAATTATTAGATCCACAAATTTGAGTGATTATTTCAGCATAATTTGAGTGCCCCAGGGGTTTTTCAGCACGTCGAATCCATTTATGCATTCAAAAATGGATTTTAAACAACAAAAAATAGTGATTTCATGCATGTTTCTATTTCATAGAACAGTTAGACAGCGTCGTTTTATAATTAAGGCATTTGGGCCAGTCTTTAAGTATTCAAAATTACCAACATCCACATTAATAATATTTATTTTTTTTACAAAAAAGTGGAGAAAATTGTATTTATAAAAAAAGGCACGACCGAGGTCGTTGAGTACAATGGTAGGTGCTCGTAAGGAAGAAAGTCCAGCATAATATATCTATCATTTACAAAAGTAGCATTACTAATCCTATTAATCTTTCATGCGATACTAGTTACAAAACTTAGAGATTCAAAAATGGTGTTCATGCACCTTACAAAGGCTTACAAAATTCAGAATGTTGCACTATTGTTCTTTTTTATGGGGTCTTCATCTGCATGATGGTCCAAAGCCACGTTCAAGTCTGGCAGAAGCGTTTGCTCACTGGATCTTGGTCTGTTGTGAACTGCTTCAATTTGGCTATGGACTGAAATCTTTGAAGGAGATTCCCTCGGATCTAGCCTTGATTGCATCAACTCCCCTTGTCTATGGAGGAAATCGACTTCATCTTGGAGCTTACCAATGAGCGTTCTATGTTGTGCCAGTGTTTCCAGAGTGAAGGAAAGGGTCAAGCTATGTGAGTCAACTCTGAGAGAGAGTCGGTGGGTGGTGGTGAAGTTACCATCCACCTACTTGTCCTCAACATGTGCCTGAGCTTGTTGTTGGGCATTCCCATGAGGCATGGCGAGTGATAGAGTGTTGGAACCAAAGTCGGAAGGGACCTGAGGCACCACCGAATTATTGCCAATCAAGTTGGCCAGAGATCTCCTTTGTGTCCAGGGGATGGTGGTATGGTGACTAAAAATGACACAGATCTTTAAAGAGTGGAAATTGAAAGAAAGCGATGGAAAAGAAGTAAACAAGATCACAATCGGGTTGCATGTGTACCTAACCAGAGAAATGACCCAATTGAAATTTCGAGTGTCAAGGGAGGTTCGAAGGCTAGACATTCCACCTCTAAGCCAAAACTCCTTCATCATGAAATTGCATAACTTCCAGTTGACCCGCACCAATATGAGCTTACCTTATGCCTGGATGGCAGCTGTAGTGGCGAAATTGTTTCTCCCCCTGAATCCCTGAGTCCTGTAACTAGAATTTCCCTGAGAGCTATAAGGACCTGGAGTCATGAATTTTTCCCAGAGGAATGAGGTAGCATTGGAAAAGTTCCTCTTTTAATAGAACCTTGAATAGCAGAGGTGCATGAATGCATATGATTGTGACTCCTCCCATGGATCAGAGGTCTTTTAGAGGCTGTGGTGGCATGTACTTTCTGAGACTCTAGATTTACAATCATGATTACAACCTTTTCGTCCATCCTCAAAGCCATTGACATTTGACTTGGCCTACTGCTACGAAGTATGAGTTTTCGAGGAGTCCCACAAGGGAATTTTATGGAGTGACCAGTCTTCACCATGGATGGGACTGAAATCATGTTCGTCCTGCAAAATTCCATGAGCCAGGAGATAGTGGGGGTACTTCCCTACTCTTTTAAAGGCAATCATGTAATGCGTGTACACTCCAGGTGTCTTCGACGGATATCCTGGAGCTAGGTGGCTCAATTCTGACGTGGGGCCATTTCATTAGGGTGGGGCTACAAATAGGACCCACTCCTAAACTTTCAAAAATTCAGGGGGCATTCTGATAGCCCGGTTAGCCATTTTGTCGGATTCCCTGTTGTTTCCCCATAAAATGTGGAAGAATTTTGCTTGAATGGAGGACAGGAGAGTTTTTTATCAATCTATAATTCTTTGAAGCTTAGTGTTCTTTGGAGTGGTTCCCATGACAAAGTATTGGATGATATTTTTTGAGTCACCAACGATTGTGATATGATTCAGTTGTTGTGCCTAAGCTAACAAGATCTCTTGATAAATCGCATATACTTCAGCCATATTGTTGGAGTTTATACCTAGGTTCCAAGAGAAGTCAAGCAAATGATTTCCTCTAGGGTTGTACAACACCCCTCCCGCACCTCCCTCCCCTAACATCCACATTAATAATATTAATATACATATATATTAATATTAGTACAGCCCTCCCGCACCTCCCTCCCCTAACATCCACATTAATAATATTAATATACATATATATTAATATTATTAAGGTGAAAAAAAACATTATTAATATGTTCATTGTAGACTTATCTATTTATAGAAACACATTAATACTATTGTTTGTGTGGTTGTTGCTAATAACTAATGGGTACACAAAGATATCTTCTAATAATTAATATCATATATTTATATTAACAAAGTTCATACACAACAGTTATTAATGAATAAAGTTATATTAATATTAATATAATGGTATAATAATATTATTATAGTATTTATTAATGAATAAAGTTATATTAATGTTAATATAATAGTATAATAATATACTATAATAGTAAGATTATTATAGTGTAATAGTAAAATTATCATATTGTTTAGCTATTAATGGATAAAGTTATATTAATAGTAAGATTATTATAGTGTAATAGTAAAATTATTATATTGTTTAGTTATTAATGAATAAAGTTATATTAATATTAATATAATAGTGTAATAATATTATTACTATAATATAATATAATAGTAAGATTATTATATTGTAATAGTAAAATTATTATATTGTATTGTTACAACATTTACATAATTATTATATAAATAGAAATTATAATATTAAATAGAAATTATATTATTATTGTTTTTTTGTAAGTGAGTGTAAGAAGTTGTATTATTGTAGGATAGATTATGATACAAAAAAGGGGGGCCTCCTAGCCTGCCTAGTAGGAAACCAGACCAGGGGTTCCCAAGTTGCGCTTACTGAAATGTACAAGGGGTGGGACTGGTTTGCCACCAGGGGAAACCAGGTCAGTCCCGCCATAACCAGTTTGAAAAGAAAAAGCAATATAGACATAAAAAAATAGATGCAGAGACTACCCACTAGGCCCGAGGGCTAGTGGTCAAACTAACAATTCAACTAACCATTCACTTGTCCAGGACAATGATGTGTTTCTTCCTGTCATCCGCCCAGTTCTTGTTATCCTCCTTCTGGGAGATCGTGCGAGTCTTCTGAATGTAGGTTGGCGCGCCGTGTCCATCGACTGGTGCGATGTCCATGCTATGGACATAGAACAGATAAAGGTGAAATTGAGCAGTCGACCGTTCCATCTTGGATTTCTGATCCTTCTCGACCTCAACTAGCAGTTTGGTAACAGTTTCCAGGTTACTGAGGCGACTCAAGATTTCGTCTAGCATTTTTTTGTGATCTGTGTTGTCCTCCCACCTAGCTTCTTCCATTTTCGAACTCACTTTCCCGATCATCATCTTTGTTAGCCATGCCATCTCCATTTTTTTATGGTAGAGGGTTTCCCTGGGTTGCATGGCCCCCGGATCAGTTACTCAGTCTGCTTCATGTTCCAGTGCATCCCAAGCTTTACCTTTGCGTTTTTCTTTGATTTCCTTTTCCCAACGGGTGATGGTCGCTTTTCCTTTTGGTGCAACCAGAGTTTGGAAGGTTCCCTCCGCATCTTTTTTCACCTGCTCCATTCTTGAAACCCGTCGTGGACTATTCAGAACTTCCTTTCCAAGGTGATTCCTCTTCATGTGTATGCGCTTCATTCTCACCATCTCGTTTGGTCTATCACAGCTCCTTTGTTGGTTACCAATCTTGTGCCTCACTTCATAAGGATTCTTCCTTTCCTTGAAGTTCTGCTCCTTCTGTTTGCGGCTACTCCTGTTGTCTTTCCTCTTATTGATCTTCTTCTGCTATGATCTTGTCCTTCCAATCATGGCTTGTCGTAGTGGTGATCCCTCCCGTCCTTTTTCCCGGTGGCGGCTCGTATGATCGTGATGACTCGGCCTTTATCCCTGTTCGGATCCCTATCCCTGCTCGCTTGAGATCCTATTGTGTTGCTATTTGTACCTATACTTTGGCCTAGAGGATCGATTTTGAACCATGTCACTCCCTCATGCCTTACATCACTTGTTACATGTGGTTTGTCATTTGTCCTTTCCCATGTGCTTTCCCCGCAATTCTTTCTGTCGCCAGGGTCTTGTTGTCGTACCCCTACCGCCTATTTATCTTGATCCTGCATGGTCATTGGTGATCGAGTGTTCAGCAATCATATCCTTCATGGGTCCTGCTTTCCTATCGCCAGGCCTTGCGCTTCCCTTCTCGATGTGACCTTCCTTGCTTAACCTACCTTCACGATCTTTTGTTGCTAGTTGGATGTAGTTTGTTCAGAGTTGGTCATTCGGGAGACTGAGCGAGGTAGTGTTTAGTTCTGAGTTGTCCTTGTCGACCCCATAGTTGGCTAGTCTGTCCGCCAAGCCATTCGCTGACCTGCGGACCCAACACAACTCCACTATGTTCATAGTTTTTAGATGCTTTTGGATTTTTTGTAGGGAGAGAGCCAGGCACTAGTGTCTCTAAACCTTGCCCACTCTAGTATCGTTCTGGATTCTCTTCGTCATGTTGATGACCAGGGTGGAGTCACCTTCCACAATAGTGTTTGTCATCCTTTCGCGCCTTAGGATTTCAAGGCCAAGCTCCAGGGATCCAAATTCCGCTGCATTGTTGGTGGAGTTTCCCATACTCCAAGCATACATCTGAATGATGTTACCACCACTGTCTCTGATCACCCCTCCCATCCTTGCCACTCCTAGGTTTCCTTTTGTCGCCCCGTCAAAATTTAATTTGAGGAATCCTAACAGAGGGGGGGGGTCCAGTTACGGTCTCCTAGTTGGAGTTGTGAATCCTGCCCTACCGTTGTGTTGTTGCACTTGTATTTTAGGTCAAAAACCTCTAGGATGCGGGAGTCATGATCTGTGAGTTGTGTTGTTTCCTTCTTGCAGTTGCGGCTTTGCACCGTTTCTCGTATTTGGGAGATAATTGCATCCTTGAGATTTCCTTCTGGTAGCCTTTCATTCCTGAAGATGCGTTGATTCCTCTCCTTCCATATTTCCCAAATGATCATCTTCGGCATTAGGTTTCAGTAGAGGTTCATCTTTTCGTTTTCATTGTAGCTCTCATTCCAATTGTTGATGGTTGCGCTGATGTTGCCCCTGATTCTATTGGACTAGCAGTAGATGTCTGCCGCCCAATCCCATAGCTTTGGTGTGTCACTGCACTCATCGAGGAGGTGATTGGTTGTTTCCTCCTTACCTTGACAGAGGTGGAAATGAGAAGGGCCTATATAACCCCTTTTTCCTGAGGTTTTCCCAAGTTAGAATTCGATTGTAGAGAACTAACCATTTGAACATTTTTATTTTTGGCCATTGGGTGCTGCTCCATATCTTTCCCCATTGTTGCATTGGGTCCTCTTGATCATGGTCTGTGATGTAAAACCATGCTTCTTTTAAGTTGAATTCCCCACCATTTTGCCTACCCCACCTTAAATGGTCCTCGTCCTTTGAGATTGCAATTTTCCTTTTCCCCAATTCCTCTTCCACCTCTTCCGCTAGAGTTGTGATACGGTCTCTATTTGGTGGATTGAGTTTGTCCCAGGTCCTCCATCTGTCACTATAATTTCTTGGCTTCCAGTCGTGATGGATTGTTAATTTTCCTTGCACAGTCATTTCCTGTTGGAGCTCCTCCCTGTCCGAATTTTCCATTCTGGGCTTTTGCCACGCATCTTCCCAGAATCTGGCAGTTTGACCATTTTTTACTTAACATAAGTTGTGTTTATGAATCCATTTCTTGTTGCGCCAGGCAAGATTCTAGATGGTTGATCCCTCCCTTGTGCCCATGAGTCAAATTCGGTCTTGATCATTGATGTTCGGGGAATACTTGGCCTTCCAGAGGTTTTTCCATGGTATTGATTTGTCCTTGAGCCATCTTCACCAAATTTTTTCCCTGTAGGCTTCTTTGGTTACCTATGGGTCTTGTAACCCCAGGTCTCCTTTGCCTTTTGGTCGACAAACCTTCTCCCAGGCTACCAGGGCCCATTTCTTTTTATTTTCAGCACCTCTCCATAGGAAATATCTTTGAATGGCTCTTATTTTTTGTAGTATTCCTTTGGGAGCAGGGAACACTAACATCATATACACCAGAATTGCTTGTAGGACCGATTTGGTGAGGATAAGCCTCCCTGCCAGGTTGAGAGCTTTGTAAGTCCATGTTTTTACC
Organism: Picea mariana; assembly: GCA_032191745.1. Taxonomy (NCBI): domain Eukaryota; kingdom Viridiplantae; phylum Streptophyta; class Pinopsida; order Pinales; family Pinaceae; genus Picea; species Picea mariana. Next base: position 352,161 of record JASDQU010735336.1, read on the forward strand.
CTCTCCTATAGTTTGTTGATCACTCCTTCCCACGTTTCCATTTTGCAAGCTCTGTCCATCAGGGGAATTCCCAAGTATTTCGTTGGAAGCATTTTACGTTCAAACCCCAGAATATTGGCTAGGTTCCTTTCGATTGCAGGATTAGTGTTGAAGAAATAGATCATGGATTTTGAGTGGTTGATCTCCACCCCTGAGGCTTCCCCAAAGTCTTCTAAAATTATTTTATAGGTTTTTGCTTCCTTGACTGTGGGTGTGCCATGGAGTAGGGTGTCATCAATGAACTGTTGGTGTGTGGAGGTTGGACAGTCTTCGAAGGGTTTGATTCCTTTTAGTTCCCCTGCTGCAGTTGCGTTTTTTATGCTTCTACTGAGCCCTTCCATCATCAGAATGAACAGGAAGGGGGGCAGCAGGTCTCCTTATCTGATGCCTCTTGAAGGCCAGAAAGGTTTTGTTGGGGCTCCATTAATTAGGAGCAAGTAGCTTGTCGTTAAGACTAGATTGACAATCCAATTGATCCAGTGTTTGTTCAAACCCAAAGGCTTCCAGCGTTTTGGCCATATAGTGCCAACTAATCTTTTCATAAGCCTTCGTCGGGTCAAGTTGGATTATCATCCCCACTATCCTTTGGCTTTTTAGCGTGTGTATAAGTTCATGGGCATGGATGATATTATCCAGTATTTGTCTTCCTTCTACGAAATATGCATGCTTCTGTGAAATCAGTGTGGGTAGGAGTGGTCTCAGTCTATTGGCTATGACTTTGGAGATTATCTTGTAAATAACATTGCGTAAAGCTATCGGCATGTAGCGATCTGCGGTCCTTTCTTCATTTTATTTTGGGATTAGAGTGATCATTGTGGCATTTAACGCTTTCAGGACGGATGCCGAATGTATGGAGTCTTCCACCACCCCATAAACATCATATTTAACCACTTCCTAGCAGGGTTTGAAAAATCCCACTGTGAAGCCATCTTGGCCTGGGGTCTTTCCATTGGGCATTTATTGGACCACTTGGTCGATTTCCTCCTTTGTTATGGGTTTGTTTAGATTGACATTTTGTTCCTCTATGACCAGCCTGGGGATGTGTTGAGTTATCCTTTGTATGGCCTCAGTTCTGTCTTGGTTGGGTTCCTGGGCTATCCCCTGGAAGTGATTGACCAATGTATGTTCAATTTCCCTGTGGGATTCTCTTTCGATCCCAACCTGATCCCTAATTTTCAAGATTTTGTTGTGGGTTCTTCTTGCAATGGTGGTTTTATGAAAAAACTTGGTATTTTGGTCCCCTTCCTTTAGCCACCTGATTTTGGACTTCTGGCACCTAAGAGTTTCTTCATGCTGGCATATTGCTTCCCATTCCTGGGTCATTTGGATCTCTTCTCTTTTCTGATCCTTTGTGTAACCCTCGTCTATGTAGAGTTCCTGGAGTATCCTCATTCTATCCTCGATCTTTTTCTTTTCTAGGTTTATGTTCCCAAAGATTTCCTTGTTCCACTCTTTGAGTTTTTGTTTGATGTACTTGAGTCTCTTATAAAGTTTGAACATCCTTGTCCCTTAATCCGATAATTCCTCCCGCCACCATTGGTTGTTGTGCTCCTTGAAGGTGGGATGTTCGATCAAAAATTTCTCAAATCTAAAAGGTTTGTTCTTCGGAGTGGTTTGGAAGTTTGCTTCCAATTGGACTGGCCAATGATCTGAACCCCCCCATGGCAGGATGTTGCAATCTAAGGTTAGTCCCTGCAGAATGATGGATTCTGACACCAGGAATCTATCTAGCCTTGTAGCTACTTGGTAGTGATTACTTTGTTTGTTATTCTAGGTGAATTGGCCATTGTTGGTTCTGATGTCTACCATCTCCATTGTCTCAATAAAAGCTGAGAATTCCTCTATTCTCTATCCAGTCTCCTGGTGACCCCTTTTTTCTCCGTAAGTGTCGTGATTATGTTGAAGTCCCCTGCCAAGATCCACTAGAGGTTGCGAGATCTGGCCTTTAGATTTTCTAGGTCTTCGAGCATTCTCCTTTTTTCTTCCAAACTCTGGGGACCATACACATTGGTGCATAGAATCGCCTCGGTGTTACCAATAATTTGCATGTTAAGTGAGAGTGTGTGTCTCGTAGCTTTAGCTGCTAGTAGGTTCAGTGAATGTGGGTTCTGTAAGGTGAGTATACCGCCTGCTATCTGTTGGCCTTCGACAGCCAACATCTGGTACTTGCTCCATTATTTTTTATCGATTGTTTCCATTTCATCTACAGTGCATTTTGTCTCTTGAATGAAACAGAGGTCAGGTTGTTCCTTCCTCATTCTATTTTTAAGGATCCTTTGCTTTCGTGGGTTGTTTAGGCCTCTTATATTCCATGTTATAAAATAAAAATTATATTTAATTTTTATTTATTATTATATATAATTATATAGTAAATAGAAAGAACATTTACATAATTATTATATAAATATAAATTATAATATTAAATAAAAATTATATTATTAATACAATAATTATATTTAATTTTTATTTATTATTATATATAATTATATTGTAAATAGAAACAATATTGATATGGTTTACTAAGTGATCATATATAATAATTATGTTCTATAATTAATATAGAGAGAGAGAGTTTTTTTTCCAGCAGAAAAATTACTCAATTATATTAATATATAATTTGTTCTCACAACTTGTTTACAATCACAACAAAGTATCCATTGAGGAGAATATATTTTGCCTGCAGTGGTCTTCCAGCCAACTAGAAGGTGAAAGAGCAGAGTTGGATATAAAGTTATACAGACTGCTATATGTCAAAAGATAACAAAAAAATGAGTAAAGTCCAAAATATTGATGTTACATATACTCAAGAAACAGAAGAATATGGTGTATACATCGATGAACAGATGTTTCAGGTCTTAATATATCTTTAGAGTATGGGTGGGGCCCTCATTTCCATCAAGCCAATGATTGTATGATATTATGCCTACTTTTTTCTGAAGTGTTGCCTTTGAAAGCAGGTATGCTTCCTTGTTGTGCTCACGATAGATATGATTAAAACTGATCTTCCTGAATTTGTGTTGTAGCAGTCTGATTCTATCCTTCCAGGCCAAGAGCAATATGGATTGTAGCTTACCCTTGTTGTTCAAACATTCTATGATAATTCTAGAATCCCCAAGAATTTGTAGGACTTCAATGTTTAATCTAGAGGCCAAGTGTAATGTTGCCCAGGCACCCAATAGTTCTGCCCTTGTGTTGTTGCCTAGGCCACAGCAAAAAGTCCATCTATAAGTAGAATCTTTTGTGATTCTGATCAATCCACCTACACCACTCATTGTGCCATTGAGTTGCATTGCCCCATCAAACCACCCCATAGGTGTATCCTCTAAGATATGTTGTCTATTTTTTATCTATTTTACCATTTTAATTGGATGTATAGTTTTCCATTTTTTATACAAGCCAAGTGTCTTATAAGCAACGGTGCATACAGAAGGGGGGCCTATTTTTGAAAAAAAAATTGTTTCTATCCAGCCAGACAAACCAACATACCAATGATGGAAGAAATTTGAAGCAGTTTTCCCTGGTTGTCCAATAATCATAGCAGGCAGATAAAGAAGTCCCATCCCAAACAGTGCTTATGTGTTGTTTAAGAGCGATCATGTCCCATACAAGACGGGTGAAGGGACACTTAGTGAAGAGGTGCAACATTGTTTCTTCGTCGTTGTAACACAGATGGAAAATGTTGGCGCCAACCCATATTTTTCTTTGGAGGTTATCCCAGTTATGGATTTTGTTTTCTAAAATTAACCAGGTGAACAACTTGATCTTTTGTGGTAATTTCTAGGACCAGATATTTTTCCTCCAACCAAAAATATTATTTTTCCAAAGTGAGTTTGTGATGGAAAAATAGATATTTTTGACAGTAATGTGTCTCGATATGTCGCCCCCGGACCACATAAGTTCATCCTCCATATCTTGTAGTTGAATGTCCGTGCGTGTAAGTTTTGTGCAATATGTTTCCCACTCCACTGCGAGCTCTACGGGTAGATCCAAATCAAGACCAATTTTCTAGTCGTCAATAAGAGTCCCATTTTTGTTATATTTCCTGGCTTGAAAGAGATATCTGGTATTTTTTAAATTTAGATGTGTAATCAGTTGAGGAGACAGGAAAGAGGCATGGTCGAATCCTAAAATGTAGTCCCTGCGAAGTATAATAGTGTGACCAAAGCCCGGCTTCCAGCAAAGCCATTGTGTTATCCAATTTGTCGATTTAACCAAGTTTCTCCGGATCTCTGAGGCTTCCCTTGTGGAATTTGTCCCAGTCCTTAGTCAGGTTTCCACTGAGACGTATGGAAGGTATTTCTCCTTAATGACAGTGCTCCATATGCCTTCTTTTGTCAACACACACCATAGTGAGTTGGCGGCCAGTGCTTTATTGAAATGGAAGATATTTTGGATCCCCCATCCACCCTTGTTTTTGGTTTGGCAAGGGTTTACCAGTTGCATAGGTGTTGCATGTAATGGTCAATGTTGCCCGACCAGAGGAAGTTGTAAGTTAGTTTTCTTAGTTTACCCAATACTAGGGTAGGTATAGCTGCGAGGGCCATCCAATAAACTGGTTGTCCTTCTAGGAAATCTTTGATAAGAGTGTAGAGGCCTCCTAAGGAGAGCCATCTATTGCACCAGTGTCGAATTTTTTTCTCCACCTTTGCTACGAGCTAGTCCCAATCTGTAGTCTTATAGTATTCAACTTTAATATAAAATCCAAGGTATTTGAAACCTTGCAAAAGGTGGACGAAGGTATAAGGGAAGATTCCCTTCAGTTGTTCCAAGGTTTGGTCTTGTAGATTTGCGTAGTGGAATGTCAATTTTGACCAGTTGATCTGTAATCCTGTGGTGCAACATAATATCTTCAAGATTTGTTTGATTTCCCTCCATTCATGTAGACTGTCATTGGTCATAATGAGGACATCATCGACAAATAGAAGATGCAGGATATTTACAATCTTGGAAACTTCGATCCCCAATAACTTTCCTTCTATGTGGCCTTTTTTGAGTAAAAGGCTTAATCCTTCCATGACCAGGATGAACAAGAGTGGTGAGAGGGGGAATCCCTATCGCAATCCCTTGCCACTATGGAAGAAAGTGGACGATTCGTCATTTACCAGCACAGTGAAATTTGCACTTATTACGCAGCTCATGATCCACTTTATCGATGCTTGGCTGAATCCTGATTAAGTCAAAATTAATCTTAGAAAGTCCCAATCTATGCAGTCAAATGCTTTTTCAAGGTCCATTTTTAGGATGAGTGCTCTTGAATTCTTGTTTTTTATGTTGTGACGACACTCTTGTGCAGTGCCAATAGCATCTAGAATTTGTCGACCCTTTAAAAACCCCAGTTGTTCACCCAACAATGTCCTCGAGAGTATAGGTTTAATCCTATTTGCAATGATTTTTTAGATTAACTTGTAGCACAAGTTACAGAGTGTTATCGGTCTGTAGTCGCCAAATGAAATTGGATTATTAGCTTTTGGAATATAGGTCAAGAAGGTCAAATTTAGTGCCCCATTCACCTTACCTCTGAGTCTAGAATATTCCATTAGCTCCAGGAGATCGGCCCCAACTAAATTGAAGAAATGTAGGTAGAATTCTACAGTCCAGCCGTCAGGGCCTGGGCTTTTGTCCTTTGTGAAGGATTTTAATGCATCCAAAACCTCTTGTAGTGTACAAGGACTATTCATAATAATAGAATCATCCTTTGTGACCGATCGTGGGAAGAGCCTGGCCACAGTGACAGGATATTGTAGATTGATGTGTGGCATTGCCTCATAGTATGATTTGAAAAAACATGTAGTTGTTGTCTTAATTGCTTGTTTTCCCATGTGTAGTGCCTGCTTCATCTGTTATATCCCAAATATGTTTTTTGTTCCTGCAGGAGCTTGCAAAACGATGGAAATATTTAGTATTGAGATCTCCACACATTATCTAGTTTGCTTTGCTCCGCTACCTCCATAGAGGTTCTTCTGCGAGCACCAACTGGTTCCTCTCAGATTCTAGTTGTTTCAATTGCCGGTACCTGCCCCTAAAGTCCCCATCCTGTGTCTCCGCTTGTTGGAGTTGTTGTAGTTTAAACTCCAACGCTTGTATTCTATGGAGGGTGTGTTTTCTATGTAAAGTAGCCCAGCTTTTGATACAGGCTTTTAGATGCTTTAGTTTCCATACAAAGTGATGATGTATTCTTGGCTCTGTCAAAAATATGGGGTCATTCCAAACTGTATTAACAATAGTATTAAAATCTTCCTCGTCCAGCCAGCTTGAATTCAATTTGAAATAGTAGGAAATCTGATTAGCAGGTGAGCCAAATCACAGTAGAATCGGGGCATGGTCTGACAGGTAAGGAAAATCTACCCAATATCTGATCCTGTCATCTGATGTTACAAGATTTTCGAAAATAATAAACCGGTCTAAACGCTTTGAAATGGACTCTGGTCTCGCTCATCCATTGCGCCAAGTAGGTGCCAAAACATCCGATGGGAAATCTACCAGATCGTGCACTAGAAATAAGGAGTTAAAATATCCAACCAAGGAGTCCTGAGTGGTTGAGGCTCCCCATACTTCGCTCGCATTTGTAGTAAGATTCATGTCACCTACAATAATCAAGTTTGTGATATCGAGCAGGCCCCGGGACTCCACTTTGTCCCGGAAAATTTTTCTATCTATGCATGGGCCATAGATAGAGAGAGAGAGTTGTGTATGACTAAAAGTCAACTTATTATATTTAAGTTGACATGTATTGTACATGGATTTTTTTATCTTAATTGTTTAAAACTTTTACATTCTAAATAATTGTATGTTAAATTTAGATCATCTTAATAAGTATTTGAATTTCACATTTAAAAATTTAAAAGTCATTAATATTTTAAAATTAATATAATGTAAATGCTACATTAAAAGGTGTAAAAATTATACACTAATTTCACATGTTATCTAAATTTCAAATTTTAAATAAAGTTCAAATTTTAGTATAACAAATTTATTTATCTAATCATATAAATGTATAGTATTGATGATGATGATATTATTATTGTTAGATTAAAATTAAGATCATGTGTATTTAAATTCAATTATACAAATAACATATGTATTGAAATTCAATTACATTTTGGAGTGTAATGTATAAGACTAATATGTCAATTTTTTATTTATTAATTTATTTTGAAAGGGTTTTGAAGACTTCAATTTACACATAAGACATTGTTAATAATTATTAACATCTAAATATCTAAATATCTATCCAATTCTACTTAAACTTTTAAAAACATAGAGCAATCATTATCATTTCTAGTTTGTTTTTATATTATCCATAAGTAATACCATATTGTATATTTCAAGTGTTTATAATTATTTTAACTTTAAACTTTGGATCATATAAAACTATTACTTTAAAATATTCTTAAGAGACTGGTATAAGCAAGTATAAAACTATCACTTGTTGTTTCATCATTTATTCTCTTATTAAATATGATGGTTAAAGATATGCTTTTTTTTGGGCTTTTTTTAGATATGCTAATTAATAAATATTTTTCATGATTATAATTAGATAATAATATTAAGGTCATACTGTTGTAATGATGGCAAAATTGTTAATAATATAACCTTGCATTAAATTGGCATTTAATACCTCTGAATGGAGACCACATTGGAAATTAAGAAGCACCAAAATATTGACTCAAACAACCCAGCTTTCATATTCAAATTTAGTACTGGAAATACGATCAAGGAGAGTTTCAAATGTGTTAGCTCCCATCATTGCCAGAGCTACACAAAAAGCAGTTGAAGCACAAGAAGCTTTAACTAACAACTTTCATGAGATTGATCTCATTTGGGATATCAGGGACAATCTGGGATATAACCAGCAATATTTTTGCCTCAACAGACCAAGATTATTATATCATTGGCCTGAAATAAATCTAGAAATTTATTTCCCAGAAACTGATTATAATTACTCATCCTATAAAGAGCTGTGGTGGAATTTTATCCAACAGGAAGAGTTTTTAACTCTAACCAAATTTGGAAACATTAACACAGCTACAGCAGGAAGACCACCTCTTTGGCTTGCAGATTGGTGGAAATATTTTGGCCTAAACAAAGGAGTAGTTGATCCAAGAATCTTAAGTTCTATATCTCCCTTGCAATCAATCCAAAATCTTTTTGAATATGGACCAAGTGAAGGCGAGATGTTATGTCACTTCATAATTAATCATTTCCAATGGGCTATCAAAGTAAAGACCATCATTCAAATCATGAATGGCCAACCCTTCATTGCACAGAAAGTATATACAAAAATGTGGGACACTGTAAATTATGAACAAAGGTTTTTAACCCATATCAAAAATGACTAAGATATGATTCCAAAACATCTTCAAGTCTAACTAGCCGACAGTGGTGTCAATCGGTTTCTGTGGGTTGACGATACCAACCTCCACAGTGTACTTCAAGTCTAATTGGCCGACAGTGGTGCCAATCGGGTTTAGTGGGTTGACATGACCAATATCCACTTTGTAATAAAATAATGAGTATCTTGGAAACTTGGAGCACTTCTCCAACTTTTGGCGTGGTTTGACCCGCATTTCCAAGATTCCTCTTACGTATTGTCTTGAGTGTGACTACTGGTCGGGGAATCTTGCACGACTACCCCGCCAGATCTAAAGTAAGATTTACTTTTCTTAGTGGAGAATAAAGTTATGATTTGGTCGGAAGAATCTTGCACAATTTCTATTGCCAAATCTCTAAGAAAAGTGGCCATTTATACTTGGTAAAGTGATAAAATATCCAGGATCACTGCTGGGAGTTTGAGATGAGCCATGTGGCTCTACTGCAGATAGGAAAGGAGTTCCAAGAATGCAGTCGACTGGTAATTTAGATAACAAAAATTTCATTCCCAATGCATATTCATCAAACAATAAAATTCCTTTGGGAATTTCAAAATCCATTTCTATAGAAACATTCCCCAGACCTATAGCAAAATAACTGCTAGGAAACTAGTATTTGTGGGGAATTAAATCTTTATGCACTAAATTCATATCTAAACATGTATCCAATAGTGCATTCAAACAAAAGATTTCAGAATTTATTTCTAATTTTATCTTCACCTGATATTTCTGAAATCTAACGGGCAAGATTTTCATTGCTGCTAACCCTTGGAGTTGAGCTGCAGTTTTTGGCTTTTCGAAAGGTACATCCTCCAGAGGAGGTGGTCTGGACTCTAACTGATCCCTGATATCTCTGATTTCTTACCTGGCCCAAGAGTCTACTTTGTAGCTTTCTTCAAACTCTTCTTCTAATTTCTTTAATTTTTCTTTCAAATCAGTAACTTCCTTTCTCAAAAGAATCATTTCTCTAGCTAGATCATTTATTGATGTATGTTGTAACTTTGCTTCCTTATTATATTTAATAAATGTCTTTGTATTTCTATCAAAGTAAGCTTCTAAAAACAAAGGTTCTCTTTTTGAAGATTCAGCATACCTTGACCTTTGTTCTATTTTGATTGATTTTCAAAAATGTGCGTCTGTCTTTCTTCTGCTACTTGACCTTCCACGTCTTGCTACTCTCTGTCGTACCAATCCAATTATCCTAGTGAACCCCAAGATAGTCCTTATATGCTCCTAAGGAAAACTCCTAGCGAACCTTCGAACAGCCCAAGACCATAAATTGCCCTTAGCGGCTACCTGCCTAGCGGAACTTACACAAGTGCTCCAGGACCTAAGAGAACCTCGGCACAGCTTTCTTCCAGAGCTTTATCTACTTCTTGAGAGAACCTCGGCTACCATAATCCTTCAAGGCACACATATTGCAATAGTAGGCAAATAGAAACGAGAGTATTTAACAGATGCACAATAGAGACACAGTTTCAGATTTCATAAACGCTTGAGGAAGTCTTTATATTAAACACAGAGAGAGCTGAAGCTCTAAAGCCAGGGTATACAATATGAGCAGGATGCTCAGAGAAGAATTCTCTTACTCGCTCTCACACTTACATACTTATGCAAACTTACATACACACAGAATGACTCAAAAGCTCAGATAGAAGGGAGCTTTAGAAAGACTCGGACAACTTACAGACTGACTGACTCTAAAAAACTCCTCCTCGAGAATGAAATCTTCATCTCCTTATATACAAATTTGTGGAGAAGGGAATCATTTCATCGATGAGACTCGACAAGACTTTGGACCCTACATGTCTTCCACTAAATCTTCTTTTAGAGATTTGGCGGTAGAAATCATGCAAGATTCTTCCGACCAAATCATAACTTTATTCTCCACTAAGAAAAGTAAACCTTACATAATAAAAATTTCATTCCCAATGCATGTTCATCAAACAATAAAATTCTTTTGGGAATTTACAAATCCATTTCTGTAGAAACATTCCCCAGACCTATAGCAGAATAACTGCTAGGAAACCAGTATTTGTGGGGAATTAAATCTTTATTCACTAAATTCATATCTAAACCTGTATCCAATAGTGCATTCAAACAAAAGATTTCAGAATTTATTTCTAATTTTATCTTCACCTGATATTTCTGAAATCTAACAGGCAAGATTTTCATTGTTGCTAACCCTTGGAGTTGAGTTGCAGTTTTTGGATTTTCGAAAGGTACATCCTCCAGAGGAGGTGGTCTGGACTCTAAATGATCCCTGATATCTCTAATTTCCTGCCTGGCCCAAGAGTCTACTTTGTAGCTGTCTTTAGACTCTTCTTCTAATTTCTTTAATTTTTCTTTCAAATCAGTAACTTCCTTTCTCAAAAGAATCATTTCTCTAGCTAGATCAATTATTTATGTATGTTGTAACTTTGCTTCCTTATTATATTTAATAAATGTCTTTGTATTTCTATCAAAGGAAGCTTCTAAAAACAAAGGTTCTCTTTTTGAAGATTCAGCATACCTTAACCTTTGTTCTGTTTTGATTGATTTCAAAAATGTTTCCAGAAGGGAATTCTTCATATCTCCTTCTAGTAGAGCCTTAATTTGTGCTAGCATCTGTGCCTCTTGATCTCCAACATTGCTGAACATGCAGATTTTTATCTTTTGGCAAAGAATAATTTCTGGTTCAGAATCAGACTCAGAATTATTTGAACTATCTTCACAAGAGCAAAAGTTTGGATTTTTACATTTACAATTTTGATTCATCAAGACTTCTTCTTCTTCTTCTGAGCTATATTCAAACTCAGAGGTACTAGTGGATTCTGAACAACGGCCTTGTTGCAACAGATGCACTACTTCTCTCTTTGGAAAGGGATTTTTCAGGCATTGGTTTGTTTCATGGTTATTTGACCCGCATCTGTTGCAATGTGTTCTCAGAGCTAATTGTTTATTAGCATGCGCTTCTTTAGTATTTTTTTCAGAATGTTTTCCTTTTGACATTCTTGATGCTTTATTTTCTGGACAATTATGTGCAATGTGTCCAATTTTGCCACAGATCCAACACTGGACTTGTTGCCTGGCCTGATGGGCATGAGTTTTCAGTTTGATATCTTCAGGCTCATAATAGTGTGTCTTGGGTTTGTACCTATATCTTTTCTTTTCTTTGAACTCTTTTTGCTTTTTTCTTTTCCTTTTTACAGGGTCTGAAATATATAGACCATACTTCTCACATATAGATTTTTTATCAGGTAAGTGAGATAACTTATTTACAGAATTGTGAACTTTCATATTTACACACAACCCTACCAAAGCTTTGGTAATGAGAGAATAGATTTCTCCCCATGTATACATCTCATATGGAAGCTTAAAAACTTCTCTCATTTTTAGGTACTCTACAAATTTACTGGGTATAGCAGCCAAGTAAACTTGTTTCCATAAAAGGTTTTGACTATCTTGCACCTCAAAGAGTCTTTGAGTCCAATCCTTATGAAATTATTCATATTCTGACATCTTTCTACATTTCATGTTCATAAGGATTAGCTCATGTTTGTCTGCTAATTCAGATTCAGTTCCACACCAATGTTCAAGGACTGTTGTGGTAAGGGCTCCTATCATATTATTATGGGGAGTTCCATCAATACGATATACCACATCTCCTTGTTCATCTCTTAGAATTTTTGCCTCCATTTTAGCAATCATTATCGGAGATGAGATAACTTCCCACCATTTGCTCAGTGTTCCAGTAAAACATTGAATTATGGATTTACAAGCTTCAACTTTTGTTTTACCTTTCATACACATAACTTTGTATGAAACATACATTATGTCAATCATTTGCCTGATCTGTCTAACTGACAGACTGTCAATGTTCCATTCAGGGAACCAATCTTCTGCAAATGTTTGAGTTTCATGAAGTTTTCCTTTTCCCAAGAGATCTAGTGCTGGTGGTCTATTTACATGGTGAGGGAGATTGTCATAAGCAGGTTTCTGAATGGATACTAGGGAAACATTTTCCTTAGATGAGGATTCTGGTGTATCCTTTTCAGGGGGAAAAAGGTGAGGAAACTTTTTATCCATTTTAGTCTCAGATGGTTTATATACAGGAGACTGGATGGATATTGGATGATTTGGGAGAATAAAAGGATCAGGAATGGGTTTATCAGGGATATTATCCTTTTGTTTGATTTCTAACAGTGACTTTCCCATATTGGAGAAGGCTTCTCCTAATCCTTCCATTAATTCTTCATGATTTCTTTTGGACTCTCTCGATTTTGTAGATATTTCTATTAGAGCAGTGTCCATTTTTTCTCTAACATTTGTAACTTCATCTTGTATTTCATTTACAGACTGGACTATAATATTCGTAGAGACTTGCAAGTCTTTGATTTGTCCATGTCTGGCATAATCATTTCTTACAAATGTATGTGTGTCCATGCCTCTCAAGGCTGTGTTTGTCCAATTTAATTGTTCTGCTAGAGAGTGGACTTTTCTGTCGACACTCGTTAGTTGGGTGGCGTCATCAGAGAGTAGTAGAGGTACTACTCTAACTTGTCTATTATTATCTTCAAGGACAATGTCCTAGAATGGAGGAAAAGTCGAACTTGATTCAACTGTCTATCCTTCCAAACTTTTCCATTTATGTTTAGGAGGTGTTTCAGATCCTCCTTCCATCATCTGGACTTCATCCTTTTGGATTAATTTCTTCCATTCATAGAAAGAAATCCATATTTCTTTATCAGAGATATAATTCTGCCATTTTTGTGACAGTTCTTCTTTTTCCTTATCTGATGTGGCTAGGTTGAAGTCATTTGTTTCTGGATTTGTAAACAAATCCCAATTTAGCAACTTTTTGATCCAGACTTCTTCTATGGATCCCTTGGGACAACCTTTCATTATTGAATGAAATTTGTGGTAACAAGGAGGCTTCCTCCGACGGAGAATGAAGCTTGAAGATGAATCTGTCTCGTGTGTCTATCTTTCTTCTGCTACTTGACCTTCCATGTCTTTCTACTCTCTGCAATACCAATCCAGTTATCCTGGCGAACCCCAAGATAGTCCTTATATGCTCCTAAGGAAAACTCCTAGCGAACCTTCGAACAGCCCTACACCATAAACTGCCCATAGCGGCCACCTGCCTAGCGGGACTTACGCAAGTGCTCCAGGACCTAAGAGAACCTCAGCACAACTTTCCTCCATAGCTTTATCTACTTCTTGAGAGAACCTCAGCTACCATAATCCTTCAAGGCACACAGATTGCAATAGTAGGCAAATAGAAATGAGAGTATTTAACAGATGCACAATAGAGGCACAGTTTCAGATTTCATAAACGCTTGCGGAAGTCTTTATATTAAACACAGAGAGTCGAAGCTCTAAATCCAGGGTATACAATATGAACAGGATGCTCAGAACAGAATGATCTTACTCACTCTCACACTTACAGACTTATGCAAACTTGCATACACACGGAATGACTCAAAAGCTCAGACAAAAGGGAGCTTTAGAAAGACTCGGACAACTTACAGACTGACTGACTCTGAAAAAATCCTCCTCGAGAATGAAATCTTCATCTCCTTATATACAAATTTGTGGATAAGGGAATCATTTCATCGATGAGACTCAACAAGACTTTGGACCCTACATGTCTCCCACTAAATCTGCTTTTAGAGATTTGGCGGTAGAAATTGTGCAAGATTCTTCCGACCAAATCATAACTTTATTCTCCACTAAGAAAAGTAAACCTTACTTTAGATCTGGTGGGGTAGTCGTGCAAGATTCCCCGACCAGTAGTCACACTCAAGACAATACGTAAGAGGAATCTTGGAAATGCGGGTCAAACCACGCCAAAAGTTGGAGAAGTGCTCCAAGTTTCCAAGATGCTCATTATTTTATTACAAAGTGGATATTGGTCACGTCAACCCACTAAACCCAATTGGCACCACTGTCGGCCAATTAGACTTGAAGTACACTATGGAGGTTGGTATCGTCAACCCACGAAAACCGACTGACACCACTGTCGGCCAGTAAGACTTTATGAATCATTATTCCATCGGTTGGTCATGAAAATGTCAAAAGCAATCTGGATCCCATTGTTGAGTGTAGATTTCTCGGTACATTTCAGATCTCCATTATGATCTTCATCCTGTTGTAGGACATATCTTGTTATGATGACCCAAGGATGCTTTTCTCTGATAAAAAGCATTTTATAGTCATTTTCCGAAATTTGTTCCAGATTGTATATAGTGTTTGGAAAATGTCTGTGAGGAAATAAAAACATTCTGGCAATGTCAATAACATCTAGATGAATGGAACTAGGATTCAAACCAAACTTTTTCCACCAATCAATAAGCCAGTCAGGTTCCGGAAATGATGAAAACTGATCAGAAAATTTAATCATACAATAGTAATATCTATATCTGTCAGTCCATAAGCAAACATGATCCCACATTGCTTTATACTGGAAATAATTTATTTGAAACATTTGTTGATGAGGATCTTGTTGTGGCCATGACTATATATCTCTCATTCTGTTAATTTGGAAAAAGTTCCATGCTGGAGTTTGGTTCCATCTCTGTGTTGTCTGACAAAACCAGTTTCTGTTAGCAGTTCTTATTCTGGTTAAGTCTCCCATTTCAACCAACTTTTGTCTGGATGCAATAGTAGATGCCTAGTGCATTTGTCCTATCACATGTTGAGGTGGAATGACACGAATGCTGGTATTTGTAGAGAAACCTGGTAATCCAAACTCTACCCCTTCATACCATCTTAACTGCCATTTTGGTACCCAATTTTCACAATATACATCCCATGTTGTATGATCGTCTAGATATTCTGTGATAGGAGTATTTCTATAATCATCCCAAGTATTTATAATCACCATTCTTTTTGAACAATATGCAATTTGGGCATGTGATTTTGAGATAAAAGCTAAGGTCTTCCTTTTTGGCGGGTGGCCATTTATACTTGGTAAAGTGATAAAATATCCAGGATCACCGCTGGGAGTTTGAGATGAGCCATGTGGCTCTACTACAGATAGGAAAGGAGTTCCAAGAATGCAGTCGACTAGTAATTTAGATAATAAAAATTTCATTCCCAATGCATATTCATCAAACAATATAATTCCTTTGGCAATTTCAAAATCCATTTCTGTAGAAACATTCCCCAGACCTATAGCAGAATAACTGCTAGGAAACCAGTATTTCTGGGGAATTAAATATTTTTTCACTAAATTCATATCTAAACCTGTATCCAATAGTGCATTCAAACAAAAGATTTCAGAATTTATTTCTAATTTTATCTTCACCTGATATTTCTGAAATCTAACGGGAAAGATTTTCATTGCTGCTAACCCTTGGAGTTGAGCTCCAGTTTTTGTATTTTCGAAAGGTACATCCTCCAGAGGAGGTGGTCTGGAGTCTAACTGATCCCTGATATCTCTGATTTCTTGCCTGGCCCAAGAGTCTACTTTGTAGCTGTCTTCAGACTCTTCTTCTAATTTCTTTAATTTTTCTTTCAAATCAGTAACTTCCTTTCTCAAAAGAATCATTTCTCTAGCTAGATCAGTTACTAATGTATGTTGTAACTTTGCTTCCTTATTATATTTAATAAATGTCTTTGTATTTCTATCAAAGGAATCTTCTAAAAACAAAGGTTCTCTTTTTGAAGATTCAGCATACCTTGACCTTTGTTCTGTTTTGATTTATTTCAAAAATGTTTCCAGAAGGGAATTCTTCATATCTCCTTCTGGTAGAGCCTTAATCTGTGCTAGCATATGTGCCTCTTGATCTCCAACATTGCTGAACATGAAGATTTTTATCTTTTGGCGAAGAATAATTTCTGGTTCAGAATCACACTCAAAAATATTTGAACTATCTTCACAAGAGCAAAAGTTTGGATTTTTACATTTACAATTTTGATTCATCAAGACTTCTTCTTCTTCTTTTGAGCTATATTCAAACTCAGATGTACTAGTGGATTCTGAACAACTACCTTGTTGCAACAGATGCACTTCTTCTCTCTTTGGAAAGGGATTGTGCGGGCATTGGTTTGTTTCATGGTTATTTGACCCGCATCTGTTGCAATGTGTTCTCAGAGCTAATTGTTTATTAGCTTGAGCTTCTTTAGCCTTTTTTTCAGAATGTTTTCCTTTTGACATTCTTGATGCTTTATTTTTTGGACAATTATGTGCAATGTGTCCAGTTTTGCCATAGATCCAACACTGGACTTGCTGCCTGGCTTGATGGGCATGATTTTTCAGTTTTGTTGGAAATGTTTAATAGGTAGCATATGCTTGTCATTGATGGAAAGTACAACAATGAAGATGGCATGAGTACAGGAAGAATGTAACAGATGGGCACCAGAAGTATTTTAGGAACACGCTGCAGAGCAAGCCCGATAAGTTCAGAAGAGATAGTGCAGAGGATTGTTGGCAGGTTATCAAGCAAATTAAGCTTGTCATTGATGGCAAGATCAAAGTATGCAGCGAAGGCAAAACAAAGACAAAGTACGCTCCGGAGGAGAAGCGCCAGTGATCGTTGGATCTCATCCTGAATTCCCGATGGCTGTCAGATCTGAATGAAGACAAAAGGAGCGCGCAGATCTAGAGGATAGATCTCAGGCGTTAGATCTGAGCACAGGGTCCGACCATCGTTGGATCGAGGAAAACCTGCACGATCTTTAAAAGTGCAAGGAGTAGAGGGCTCACAAAATCCTGAAAGCAGGAGGACCGTCCATCTCAGGGGGTTATGTGGACCGTTGATCCGACTCCCTGTCGGAGTTTCGGGGATCAAGAGTTGGAGATGACAAAGAATAAAAACCACAGGAATCCCGAAATCACGAGACTTGGACTGGACTATAGTATTCGTAGAGACTTGCAAGTCTCTGATTTGTCCACGTCTGGCATAATCATTTCTTACAAATGTATGTGTGTCCATGCCTCTCAAGGTTGTGTTTGTCCAATTTAATTGTTCTGCTAGAGAGTGGACTTTTCTGTCAACACCCGTTAGTTGGGTAGTGTCATCAAAGAGTATTAGAGGTACTGCTCTGACTTGTCTGTTATTGTCTTCAAGGACAATGCCCTTGAATGGAGGAAAAATCGAACTTGATTCAACTGTCTGTCCTTCCAGACTTTTCTATTTATGTTTAGGAGTTGTTTTAGATCCTCCTTCCATCATCTGGACTTCAGTCTTTTGGATTAATTTATTCCATTCATAGAAAGAAATCCATATTTCTTTATCAGAGATATAATTCTGCCATTTTTGTGACAGTTCTGCTTTTTCCTTATCTGATGTGGCTAGGTTGAGGTCATTTGTTTCTAGATTTGTAAACAAATCCCAATTTAGCATCTTTTTGATCCAGACTTCTTCTATGGATCCCTTGGGACAACCTTTCATTATTGAATGAAATTTGTGGTAACTTAGAGGCTTCCTTCGACAGAGAATGAAGCTTGAAAATGAATCTGTCTCGTGCATCTGTCTTTCGTCTGCTACTTGACCTTCCACATCTTGTTAATCTCTACAGTACCAATCCATTTATCCTATCAAACCCCAATATAGTCCTTATATGATCCTAAGGAAAACTCCTAGCGAACCTTCGAACAGCCCAACACCATAAACTGCCCTTAGCGGCCACCTGCCTAGCGAGACTTACAGAAGTGCTCCAGGACCTAAGAGAACCATAGCATAGCTTTCCTCGAGAGCTTTATCTACTTCTTGAGAGAACCTCAGCTACCATAATCCTTCAAGGCACACAGATTGCAATAGTAGGCAAATAGAAATGAGAGTATTTAACATATGCACAATAGAGACACAGTTTCAGATTTCATAAACGCTTGCGGAAGTCTTTATATTAAACATAGAGAGTCGAAGCTCTAAAGCCAGAGTATACAATATGAGCAGGATGCTCAGAGAAGAATGCTCTTACTTGCTCTTACACTTACAGACTTATGCCTCTTGATCTCCAACATTGTTGAACATGCAGATTTTTATCTTTTGGCGAAGATTAATTTATGGTTCAGAATCAGACTCAGAATTATTTGAACTATCTTCACAAGAGCAGAAGTTTGGATTTTTACATTTACAATTTTGATTCATCAAGACTTATTCTTCTTCTGATCTATATTCAAACTCGGAGGTACTAGTGGATTCTGAACAACAACCTTGTTGCAACAAATGCACTTCTTCTCTCCTTAGAAAGGGATTGTGCGAGCAATGGTT
The DNA here is from genome assembly GCA_032191745.1 of Picea mariana. NCBI lineage: Eukaryota > Viridiplantae > Streptophyta > Pinopsida > Pinales > Pinaceae > Picea > Picea mariana. Next base: position 370,771 of record JASDQU010735336.1, read on the forward strand.
TGTTACATGGTTATTTGACCCGCATATGTTGCAATGTGTTCTCAAAGCTAATTGTTTATTAGCCTGAGCTTCTTTAGCCTTTTGTTTAGAATGTTTTCCTTTTGACATTCTTGATGCTTTATTTTCTGGACAATTATGTGCAATGTGTCCAGTTTTGCCACAGATCCAACACTGGACTTGTTGCCTGGCCTGATGGGCATAAGTTTTCAGTTTGATATCTTCAGGCTCATAATAGTGTGTCTTGGCTTTGTACTGTATATTTTCTTTTCTTTGAACTATTTTTGTTTTTTTCTTTTCCTTTTTATAGGGTCTGAAATATATAGACCATACTTCTGACATATAGATTTTCTATCAAGTAAGTGAGATAACTTATTTACAGAATTGTGAACTTTCATATTTACACACAACCCTACCAAAGCTTTGGTAATGAGAGAATAGATTTCTCCCCATGTATACATCTCATATGGAAGCTTAAAAACTTCTTACATTTTTAGGTACTCTACAAATTTACTGGATATAGCAGCCAAGTAAAATTGTTTCCATAAAAGGTTTTGACTATCTTGCACCTCAAAGATTCTCTGAGTCCAATCCTTATGAAACTTTTCATATTCTGACATCTTTCTACATTTCATGTTCATAAGGATTAGCTCATGTTTGTCTGCTAATTCAGATTCAATTCCACACCAATGTTCAAGGATCGATGTGGTAAGGGCTCCTATCATATTATTATGGGGAGTTCCATCAATATGATATACCACATCTCCTTGTTCATCTCTTAGAATTTCTGCCTCCATTTTAGCAATCATTATCGGAGATGAGATAACTTCCCTCCATTTACTCAGTGTTCCAATAAAACATTGAATTATGGATTTACAGGCTTCAACTTCTATTTTACCTTTCATACACATAACTTTGTATGAAACATACATTCTGTCAATCATCTGCCTGATCTGTCCAACTGACAGACTGTCAATGTTCCATTCGAGGAACCAATCTTCTACAAATGTTTGAGTTTCAGGAAGTTTTCCTTTTCCCAATAGATCTGGTGCTGGTGGTCTATTTACATGGTGAGGGAGATTGTCATAGACAGGATTCTAAATGGATACTAGGGAAAGATTTTCCTTAGATGAAGATTCTGGTGTATCCTTTTCAGGGGAAAAATGGTGAGGAAACTTTTTATCCATTTTAGTCTCAGATGGTTTATATACAGGAGACAGGATGGATATTGGATGATTTGGGAGAATAAAAGGATCAGGAATGGGTTTATCAGGGATATTATCCTTTTGTTTGATTTCTAATAGTGACTTTCCCATATTGGAGAAGGCTTCTCCTAATCCTTCCATTAATTCTTCATGATTTCTTTTGGACTCTCTGGATTTTGTAGATATTTCTATTGTTAGAAAAACAGGACCATGGAGCAATAAAATAAAACAAATGCGGAAACAAAAGACAGAAGATACACAATACAAGAGAGACATGGATTTACATGGTTCACCCAGTGTGGGCTACGTCCACCAGAGAAATTGCCAGGTCCTTCCTTTATTATTATCCAGCAAATGAAGGGATACAACCAACAGCAAAACCCGTTGTAACTTCCTCTTCTTTCTCTCATAGTCTCCTCTCTCAGAATACAATATTCGCCATTGACCATAGCTGCAATACATTTCCCTCATAATAGAGGGTTGCCTTCTAGGGCAAAAAAACCCTAACATAATCTCTGGCATTAGATCTGCGACCTTATAATGAACGGTCCATATTTACAATGAAATTACAATATACGTTTACAAGGCAATTTTTCCTTCGGGGGCTTCACCCCCGATCCCCTGCTGGGGGCCCGCTTGCCCCCAGACCCCCCAGCCGAGGGCATAGCCCACCCGGACCCTGCAGAGGGGGTACCCCCCCTCTGCACTCCTCCGCGTGGAAGAGTGTACATACTTCTTTTGGAAATATGGCTATAGCAGAGATGACGCAGATGGTCAAGGTTGGAAATATGGCTATAGCAGAGTTGACGCAGATGGTCAAGGTTGTCATTGATGGCAATCGGTTGGTTATAGAGAACGCACAAGAGATACTGGAAAATAGACGCTGAAACACAGTGCTGAAACAAAGCTGGAACACAGAAGCTGAATCACAGATGCTAAAACACAAATGCTGAAACACAAATGCTGGAACACAGATGCTGGAACGCAGATGCTGAAACACAAATGCTGGAACACAGATGCTGGAACGCAGATGCTGAAACACAGATGCAGAAACAAAATGTTGAAACAGAGCTGGAACTTATGCTGAAACACAGTGCTGTAAAAGATGAAACATGGTAATGTTACATATGCTGAAACACAGCGCTGGGCTGAAACACAGTGCTGGAAAACTATGCTGAAACAGCGCTAGATATTTGCTGATCAAAACACAATGCCCTTGGGTTACCAATCGTTTTTGTTAAGAAAAGCACGAATGATGCCATTCACAACGCGATTGGTGTGGCCAGCATCAAATGGCTATAATGCACAATCAACGGAGCTTAACATTGCTAAATCCAGAGTTTGGCGGGGGTCCTTCATCTGCTTTGACAAGTCTGGAAGATTCTGCCAGTTGGGTGTCTCTAATCACTCTGGATGGTGGAAGGACTTTCAGTCTAAATTTAGACTGGCAGTTAAGACAGGAAGAACACAGTGTTGCATGATGTGGCATGCGTAGAGGAGGCATGCAAAGAGCCAGTTCATAAAATCAGGGAGAATGCTGACATGCGAAAAGCAGAAGAAAGAATGAAAGAAAGGGAAACTGTAGTTGCATGATGTGGCATGCGTAGAGGTGGCATGCGTAGAGGAGGCATGCAAAGAGCCAGTTCAGAAAAATCAGGGAGAATGCTGGCATGCGAAAAGCAGAAGAAAGAATGAAAGAAAGGGAAACTGCAGTTGAACTTGAGAAAAGCAAGGAAAACCTCTGCATGTAGAATAACAATATAATGCGTTGGAACCAAGATGAAAAAGTAGCTAAAGTGAGAAGAAGAGAGAGCTCTACAGGTGAGAAAAAGGGGAGGAGAATCTGCGTGACAGGAGAAGAAGTTGAGAATGCGCTGCAAAGAACAGTGAAGCAGAGCAGCAGATCAGAGACAGAGAAGAATGCAGAGTAGATCAGCAGAAAGGGTAAGCAAGCTATATTAGAATGAACAAGTTGGTTTGAGCAATATTAATTTTGGCAAATTAGGGTGGTAGGGTGGTGCTAGGGATACGTATGTCTCTTTCTCTGCAAGTGGGTGCTTGTAGAATCTGAAGGTTGGTGCCTTCACTCAGTTGGTGTTGAAGTAAAAAGGAAGTCGGTGCTTCCACCCAGTGGGTGCTGGGATTCTGTGGGAGTTGGTGCTCTTAGCCAGTTGGTGCTGGCAATCAGAGGTTGTAGCCTCTATGAGTTGGTGCTCATAAAAAATGAGATGTAACGCAGTTGGAGCTTGCTTAACATCTTAAGAAGACGAGGTTTTTTCCCTGGTTGGGTTTCCTCTTGAAAAATCTGTGTCTCATACTTGTGAGTGAATGTTGTGTGTGATTGCTATTCTTTATGTTATCTTCTTTATGTTTATAACTCTGAATTTCACAGTAAAGACTCATTGCCACTAAGAATAATGATTCAAAGTTAAAAAGAAGAGAAATAGTTAATAATCTACACTAACTGATTCACCCCCCCC
>JASDQU010735336.1:382202-397114 GCA_032191745.1 Picea mariana
GCAGCAAATTTCTTTTGTGAAGGATCTGCATACCCTTCTCACTCATGTGTCCCAGCCTATGATGCCATAGTGTTGTATCCACTCCTGTAGAAGCTAAAGATATAGAAGAGTCAGTATTACCAGTACATAAATACAATGTACCTACCTTCTCTCCTTTTGCTATCACCAATGATCATTTGATGACCTTCCACGTCTTATTTGTAAATATGGATATACAACCTTCACTTGCCAACTGCCTTGTTGAAATTAAATTTTTCCTTAAATCTGGAACATGTCTTACCTCTTTTAACAACCATTGGTTTCCATTTCGTTGCTTTATTTTTACCTTTCCCATTCTAACAATTTTGCATGGTGCATCATCACCCAAATGAACCTATCCAAAATCACCTTGAACATAATCTAGAAAATGTTTCCTATGGGGTGTGGCATGAAATGAAACCTCTGAATCTACTACCCAAGACTTAGAAATATTAGCTACAGAAAGAATCAAAGCATCTTGTAACACATCACCTATTACATTTGCTTCCTGATTTCTCTCCTGCTGTCCATCTCTTTGTTTCTTTGGAGCTCTGCAGTCTTTCTTCAGATGTCCTTTCTTCCCACAATTCCAGCACTCTATCTTTCCAAGTCTGGATTTGGATCTACCCTTCCTAGAATTTCCGCGGTTCCCTGAGCCCTTTCCTCTATACTTTTGTCTTCCCCTGTTCTCCATGTTCAACGCATTACCTGATGTCTCACCTATGCTTTTCCGTCGCATTTCCTCACTAAGGATAACACCAACAACATCATCAAATTTTAAAGTCCTTGAACCAAAGACAGAGTTACTTACAACCATGACCAAGCTATTCCAGCTTTCTGGCAATGAGCACAAGATTAGAAGATCCCTAACCTCATCATCAAAGTCCACTTTTACAGAACTTAGTTGATAAGTAACCGTATTAAATTCATTTAAATGATCTGCAACAGACCCACCTTCTGACATCTTCATATTAAATAATCTCTTCATTAGAAATACCTTATTGGACGCCAAGGGTTTTTCATACAATTTGGCCAATGCGTCCATCAAACCCTTCGTTGTCTTTTCTTTGGAAATATTGAAAGCCACCAACGCTGCCAGGCTCAGTCGTATCGTTCCTAGAGCCTTTCTATCAAGAATCTCCCATTCTTCGTCCTTCATGGCCGTCGGCTTCTTTGCTACTCCACCCAATGGTAGGAATAGATCCTTCTGATATAAATAATCTTCCATTTGCATCTTCCATAACTGGTAGTTTTGGCCGTTAAATTTCTCGACCCTAAACTTTCCATCTTCCGACATTGCTTCCCACTTGAACCAGGAACCCTCTTTTCCTGCGAGTTACCTTTCGCTCTGATACCAGTTGTTAGAAAAACAAGACCGTGGAGCAATAAAATAAAACAAATGCAGAAAATAAACACAGAAGATACACAATACAAGGGAGACACGAATTTATGTGGTTCACCCAGTGTGGGCTACGTCCACCAGAGAAATTACCAGGTCCTTCCTTTATTATTATCCAGCAAATGAAGGGATACAACCTACAGCAAAATCCGTTGTAACTTCCTCTTCTTTCTCTCACAATCTCCTCTCTTAGAATACAATATTCACCATTTACCATAGCCGCAATACATTTCCCTCATAAAAGAGGGTTGCCTTCTAGGGAAAAAAAACCCTAACATAATCTCTACCGTTAGATCTGCGACCTTATAATGAACGGTCCAGATTTACAATGAAATTACAACATACGTTTACAAGGCAATTTTTCCTTCGAGGGCTTCGCCCCCGAACCCCCGCTAGGGGCCCGCTTGCCCCCAGACCCCCCAGCCGGGGGGATAGCCCCATCAGACCCCGCAGAGGGGGTACCCCCCCTCTGTACTCCCCCGTGTGGAAGAGTGTACATACTTCTGGGGTGTAAATACTTCATGGGGTATAAACACGGCTGAAATTAAAAGACCTCTGAATCAGGAAGATAATCAGGCTCCACAACCAACATCTATTAGAGCAGTGTCCATTTTTTCTCTGACATTTGTAACTTTATCTTGTATTTCATTTACAGACTGGACTATAGTATTCGTAGAGACTTGCAAGTCTCTGATTTGTCCACGTCTGGCATAATTATTTGTTACAAATGTATGTCTGGCCATGCCTCTCAAGGCTGTGTTTTTCCAATTTAATTGTTCTGCTAGAGAGTGGACTTTTCTGTCAACACCCGTTAGTTGGGTGGCGTCATCAAAGAGTAGTAGAGGTACTGCTCTGACTTGTCTGTTATTGTCTTCAAGGACAATGACCTTGAATGGAGGAAAAGTCGAACTCGATTCAACTATCTGTCCTTCCAAACTTTTCCATTTATGTTTAAGAGCTGTTTCAGATCCTCCTTTCATCATCTGGACTTCAGTCTTTTGGATTAATTTCTTCCATTCATAGAAAGAAATCCATACTTCTTTATCATAGATTGAATTCTAACATTTTTGTGACAGTTTTGCTTTTTCCTTATCTAATGTGGCTAGGTTGAAGTCATTTGTTTCTGGATTTGTAAACAAATCCCAATTTAGCATCTTTTTGATGCAGACTTCTTCTATGGATCCCTTGGGACAACCTTTCATTATTGAATGAAATTTGTGAATCTCATCCACTAAGGGTCTTTGCATAGAATTAGGTAAAGGATTTGAAAACCGACAATCAGGGATGACCTGATCACATTGTTCAATGTAACCCAACCCATATCTAGGTGTTCCCGGTGGTCTCATGCCTTTATATATATCCTGAAGTCTGGGATCTAGAGTCTCTATTGTTGGCATATAATGAATCATTAAGTAGTGTTGAGAATCTGAAGATGAGACAGTACTATCAACAGTATTATTTATAGAACGAAAACAAACTGGAGAATCCATATGTTATAGGAGAGATAACTATAACTGCACAGAAAAGCAGGGCATTTAATCTTAGTCCTCTGCTTCGGAGAGAGAGAATGTCAGATAGGCTCCTGGCCGACTACTCAGGCAGAAACTAGTTACTCTATCAGGAAGTCGCAGAAGTGGAAACCTTGTCTTTCAAAGGCCCAAGACTTCTGATACGGCTTCAAAGAGTCGCAAGAGTGGAAACCTTGTCTTTCAAAGGCCCGAGACTCTTGATACGGCTCTAGATTCTTTCTTTTATTTTAAACAAAAATTAACAAAGCGAGAGATTTGTTATCATACCCGGCGCAAAAATGGCTTTTATGGCTCTGATACCATTTGTAACTCAGAGGCTTCCTCCAACGAAGAATGAAGCTTGAAGATGAATCTCTCTCGCGTGTCTATCTTTCTACTGCTACTTGACCTTCCATGTCTTGCTACTCTCTATGGTACCAATCCAGTTATCCCGGCGAACCCCAAGATAGTCCTTATATGCTCCTAAGGAAAACTCCTAGCGAACCTTCGAACAGCCCAACACCATAAACTGCCCTTAGCGGCCACCTCCCTAGCGGGACTTACACAAGTGCTCCAGGACCTAAGAGAACCTCGGGACAGCTTTCCTCCAAAGCTTTGTCTACTTCTTGAGAGAACCTCGGCTACCATAATCCTTCAAGGCACACAGATTGCAATAGTAGGCAAATAGAAACAAGAGAATTTAACAGATGCACAATAGAGACACAGTTTCAGATTTCGTAAACGCTTGCGGAAGTATTTTTATTAAACACACAGAGTCGAAGCTCTAAAGCCAGGGTATACAATATGAGCAGGATGCTCAGAGTAGAATGCTCTTACTCGCTCTCACACTTACAGACTTATGCAAACTTGCATACACACAGAATGACTCAAAAGATTAGACAGAAGGGAGCTTTAGAAAGACTCGGACAACTTACAGACTAACTGACTCTGAAAAACTCCTCCTCAAGAATGAAATCTTCATCTCCTTATATACAAATTTGTGGAGAAGGAAATCATTTCATCGATGAGACTCGACAAGACTTTGGACCCTACATGTCTTCCACTAAATCTGCTTTTAGAGATTTGGTGGTAGAAATCGTGCAAGATTCTTCCGACCAAATCATAACTTTATTCTCCACTAAGAAAAGTAAATCTTACTTTAGATCTGGCGGGGTAGTCGTGCATGATTCCCCGACCAATAGTCACACTCAAGACAATACGTAAGAGGAATCTTGGAAATGCAGGTCAAACCACACCAAAAGTTGGAGAAGTGCTCCAAGTTTCCAAGATGCTCATTATTTTATTACAAAGTGGATATTGGTCACGTCAACCCACTAAACCCGATTGGCACCACTGTCGGCCAATTAGACTTGAATTACACTATGGAGGTTGGTATCGTCAACCCATGAAAATCGACTGACACCACTGTCGGCCAGTAAGACTTTATGAATCATTATTCCACCGGCTGGTCATGAAAATGTCGAAAGCGATCTGGATCCCAATGTTGAGTGTAGATTTCTCGATACATTTCAGGATCTCCATCATGATCTTCATCTTGTTGTAGGACATATCTTGTTCTAATGACCCAAGGATGCTTTTCTCTGATAAAAAGCATTTTATAGTCATTTTCCGAAATTTATTCCAGATTGTATACAGTGTTTGGAAAATGTCTGTGAGGAAATAAAAACATTTTGGCAGTGTCAATAACATCCGAATGAATGGCGCTGGGATTCAAACCAAACTTTTTCCACCAATCAATAAGCCAGTCAAGTTCTGGAAATGATGAAAACTGATCAGAAAATTTAATTATACAATAGTAATATCTATATATGTCAGTCCATAAGCAAACATGATCCCACATTGCTTTATACTGGAAATAATTTATTTGAAACATTTTCTGATGAGGATCTTGTTGTGGCCATGACTATATATCTCTCATTCTGTTAATTTGGAAAAAGTTCCATGCTGGAGTTTGGTTCCATCTTTGTGTTGTCTGACAGAACCAGTTTTTGTTAGCAGTTCTGATTCTAGTTAAGTCTCCCATTTCAACCAACTTTTGTCTGCATGCAATAATAGATGCCTAGTGCATTTGTCCTATCACATGTTGAGGTGGAATGACATGAATGCTGGTATTTGTAGAGAAACCTGGTAATCCAAACTCTACCCCTTCAGACCATCTTAACTGCCATTTTGGTACCCAATTTTCACAATATACATCCCATGCTGTATGATCGTCTAGATATTTTGTGACAGGAGTATTTCTATAATCATCCCAAGTATTTATAATCACCATGCTTTTTAAACAATATGCAATTTGGGCATGTGATTTTGAGATAAAAGCTAAGGTCTTCCTTTTTGGCGGGAGGACATTTATACTTGGTAAAGTGATAAAATATCCAGGATCACCGCTGGGAGTTTGAGATGAGCCATGTGGCTTTACTGTAGATAGGAAAGGAGTTTCAAGAATGTAGTCGACTGGTAATTTAGATAATCAAAATTTCATTCCCAATGCATATTCATCAAACAATAAAATTCCTTTGGGAATTTCAAAATCCATTTCTGTAGAAACATTCCCCAGACCTATAGCAGAATAACTGCTAGGAAACCAGTATTTGTGGGGAATTAAATCTTTATGCACTAAATTCATATCTGATCCTGTATCCAATAGTGCATTCAAACAAAAGATTTCAGAATTTATTTCTAATTTTATCTTCACCTGATATTTCTGAAATCTAACGGGCAAGATTTTCATTGCTGCTAACCCTTGGAGTTGAGTTGCAGTTTTTGTCTTTTCGGAAGGTACATTCTCCAGAGGAGGTGGTCTGGAGTCTAACTTATCCCTGATATCTCTGATTTCTTGCCTGGACCAAGAGTCTACTTTGTAGATGTCTTCAGACTCTTCTTCTAATTTCTTTAATTTTTCTTTCAAATCAGTAACTTCCTTTCTCAAAAGAATCATTTCTCTAGCTAGATCAGTTACTGATGTATGCTGTAACTTTGCTTCCTTATTATATTTAATAAATGTCTTTGTATTTCTATCAAAGGAAGCTTCTAAAATCAGCACTAAATAGTTGAAACAGATGCTAGCAACATTGGATGGGGAGCGGTCCTCAAACAAATCAGGCACCAGGGAGACAAGAAAAAGGAAGAAATTATCCAATTTGCTTGAGGTCTTTGGCAAGCAGCTGAGAAAAATTACTTAGCTCTAGATAAAGAAATAAAAGCAGCACTAAATGCTATCCACAAGTTTGAGATATTTCTTATTTATAAGAAATTTCTTTTAAGAACTGATGCTGCTGCCATGAATAAAGTCTTGAATAAAGACATTAAATCTCCTGGTGATGCTAAATTTGCTAGATGGCAAGCTTTGTTTAGAAATTTTGATTTTTCTGTTGAACATATTAAAGGTACTACAAACTCCATCCCAGATTTCCTAAGCAGAGAACACTTACAAGCTTCTTGCATGATAATCTCTGTTCAACTCAAAAATGGAGAAGAAACACTCGTAAACATTCTTGATTCTCTAAATTGGGAATATATGAATCTAAATGGAGACCACATTGGGAATTAAGAAGCACCAAAATATTGACTCAAACAACCCAGCTTTCATATTCAAATTTAGTACCGAAAATACAATCAAGGAGAGTTTCAAATGTGTTAGCTCCCATCATTGCCAGAGCTACACAAAAAGCAGTTGAAGCACAAGAAGCTTTAACTAACAACTTTCATGATATTGATCTCATTTGGGATATCAGGGAAAATCTGGGAAATAACCAGCAATATTTTTGCCTCAACAGACCAAGATTATTATATCATTGGCCTGAAAGAAATCCAAAAATTTATTTCCCAGAAACTGATTATAATTACTCATCCTATAAAGAGTTGTGGTAGAATTTTATCCAACAGGAAGAGTTTTTTGAATATGGACCAAATGAAGGCGAGATGTTAAGTCACTTCATACTTAATCATTTCCAATGGGCTGTCAAAGTAAAGACCATCATTCAAATCATGAATGGCCAACCCTTCATTGCACGGAAAGTATATACAAAAATGTGGGACACTCTAAATTATGAACAAAGGTTTTTAACCCATATCGAAAATGACTAAGATATGATTCCAAAACATCTTCAGGTCTAACTGGCTGACAGTGGTGTTAGTCGGTTTCCGTGGGTTGAGGATACCAACCTCCACAATGTACTTCAAGTCTAATTGGCCGACAGTGGTGCCAGTCGGGTTTAATGGGTTGACATGACTAATATCCACTTTGTAATAAAATAATGAGCATCTTGGAAACTTGGATCACTTCTCCAACTTTTGGCGTGGTTTGACCCGCATTTCCAAGATTCCTCTTACGTATTGTCTTGAGTGTGACTACTGGTCGGGGAATCTTGCACGACTACCCCACCAGATCTAAAGTAAGATTTACTTTTCTTAGTGGAGACTAAATTTATGATTTGGTCAGAAGAATCTTGCACGATTTCTACCGCCAAATATCTAAAAGCAGATTTAGTGGAAGACATGTAGGGTCCAAAGACTTGTCGACTCTCATCGATGAAATAATTCCCTTCTCCACAATTTTGTATATAAGGAGATGAAGATTTCATTCTTGACGAGGAGTTTTTCAGAGTCAGTCAGTCTGTAAGTTGTTCGAGTCCTTCTAAAGCTCCCTTCTATCTGATCTGTTGAGTCCTTCTGTGTGTATGCAAGTTTGCATAAGTCTGTAAGTGTGAGAGCGAGTAAGAGCATTCTGCTCTGAGCATCCTTCTCATATTGTATACCCTGGCTTTAGAGCTTCGGCTCTCTGTGTTTAATATAAAGACTTTTGCAAGCATTTATGAAATCTGAAACTGTGTCTCTATTGTGCATCTGTTAAATACTCTCGTTTCTATTTGCCTACTATTGCAATCTGTGTGCCTTGAAGGATTATGGTAGCTGAGGTTCTCTCAAGAAGTAGATAAAGCTCTGGAGGAAAGTTGTGCCAAGGTTCTCTTAGGTCCTGGAGCACTTGTGTAAGTCCCGCTAGGCAGGTGGCCGCTAAGGGTAGTTTATGGTGTTGGGTTGTTCGAAGGTTCACTAGGAGTTTTCCTTAGGAGCATATAAGGACTATCTTGGGGTTCACTAGGATAACTGGATTGGTACTGCAGAGAGTAGCAAGACGTAGAAGGTCAAGTAGCAGAAGAAAGACAAACGCACGAGACAGATTCATCTTCAAGATTCATTCTCCGATGGAGGAAGACTCTGAGTTTACAAATGGTATCAGACGCATGGAGCCATTTTCACGTCGGTATGATAACAGATCTCTCGCTCTATTAAGTTTTGTTTAAAGTAATAAAGAAAGAATCTAAAGCCGTATCAAGAGTCTCGGGCCTTTGAAAAACAAGGTTTCCACTCTTGCGACTCTCTTAAGCCATATCAGAAGTCTCGGGCCTTTGAAAGACAAGGTTTCCACTTCTGCGACTTCCTGACAGAGAAACTAGTTTCTGCCTGAGCAGTCGGCCAGGAGCCTATTTGACATTCTCTCTCTCTGGAGCAGAGGACTAAGATTAAATGCCCTGCTTTTCTGTGCAGTTATAGTTATCTCTCCTATAACATATGGATTCTTCAGTTTCTTTCTGTGAATTACAAAATGTTGAAGATCAAAGTACATCTGGAAGAGACTCTATTAGCAGTCTAGAATCTATGTTTGCAAATAATAGATCCCACAGTCTAAATTATGCCAGCATTGAAGAGGTAGAAACTCAACCTCAAGCTGCCTGGAAATTACCCGCTATATCCCCCAGCCAAGTCTATAAAGACCTAAATATGTTTCATCTCAAGGTTGTTTCTAGGGTAATTGTGAAGGAATCAGTAAGTTGAATACAACAAAATAGTGATGTCAGTCAGACTATTTCCCTAATAAATGTCAAAGACGTCCAAAATGAAGCCAAAAAACATGGAACAAATTATCTCCATTTTGGATGTATCAAAGTTGGAATTAGTCCCCTAGTTCATAAAGGCATTGATGCCTGTGCTCTATGTACAGTCAGGGATATGACACACAACAAATTCACTGATTCATTCATAGGTGGGATTGTAGCCCCTCTTTCTAATGGTCCTGTTTATTTTGATTGTTTTCCCAACTTTTTCGGTATATACTTTTGATGATAACCTTGGAGATATTCTGAAACTCCAAATTAGAACTACTAGATTTGATATGTGTCAAACTAGAACAAATATATCCATACAAACTAGGGGATGCTTTAGACATACCAATACTTTATTTCCTGCAGTTTTACATACCCCTAGCCGAATCTCTCAATCCAGTACTTTGGTGCTAACTGACCCATTAAATCAAAAAATGGAGCATCAGACAATTCGGTGGGAAAATCTTTCTTTCCCCACAGACTAGGTTATTGATACGCCAAAAGCTCCAATCTCAAGGGCAATCACATCTGCCCAAATAAAAGAATCTGCATCCTCCGCAGTCATTTCCTTTCAACAAAAATCTCTATCTCGAAACAACTCTTCAGTTTCTTCTTCATCATCCACTTCATCCTTCTGTTTACATCCTTTACTCCACTCTTTAGCAAATTCTATTGGTCATGTTCCTTTTGCAGTTCAATGCCTAGATTGTGGGAAATTAGTCACTCTATCCACTCTCTCTGCATTCAAAGAAGAAGACCAATTACAGTTTGAACATGTCAATCATAATCCACGAACTAAGCTTCCACCTCCACATTCCACTGCAAAAGAACCCTGTCCACACCCACAGTGTTCTGATTTTCCTTTCCCTCATGAACCACATGTTCTTGTCATAAGAAAAAACTCTTGTACAGAAATTAACAGAAGATGTCAAGTAACTATACCACTTGACCTTAAAAGGCCATCTGTACCAGAAATCGAGAAATTTCTCTCTTTGATGGTTGGTTGTAAAAAACAGAAAGTCAACTTAGAATGGATGAAAGCAATGTTAAATTGGGATCTATTTACTCAACCATGTGCAGAAAACTTTTCTTCAAGTAGCTCAAATGAAGAAAAATTGAGCTTATCAAAAGGATGGAAAGATTATATGGATGAAAAGGATATGTTCATTTCCTTTTATGAATGGAGGACTAAAGGAAAAAATTATAACCTAAGAAATTGCTCTAAAAAGGGTTTGGAACCATGTTCAATTAAGCCTATATGTTGTTCTGTCCAGACACTCTCCATCTCAGATTTGGGCAAAGAAATAGGTAAACTTAAAAAGTTTATCAAAGAACAAGAAAACAAGACAGAACAAGAAGAAGAGTAAGTATTTCCAATTCAACATAAAAAATTCCATGTCCTTATGGATTTAAAAATTCAAGGAATGCCTTTTCATTTGAAGACTCTGCTAGATACAAGGTCTGACCTAAATTTATTTCCCAGAAACTGATTATAATTACTCATCAGTAATTATAATCAGTTTCTGGGAAATAAATTTCTGGATTTCTTTCAGGCCAATGATATAATAATCTTGGTCTGTTGAGGCAAAAATATTGTTGGTTATTTCCCAGATTGTTCCTGATATCCCAAATGAGATCAATATCATGAAAGTTGTTAGTTAAAGCTTATTGTGCTTCAACTGCTTTTTGTGTAGCTCTGGCAATGATGGGAGCTAACACATTTGAAACTCTCCTTGATCGTATTTCCGATACTAAATTTGAATATGCAAGCTGGGTTGTTTGAGTCAATATTTTGGTGCTTCTTAATTCCCAATGTGGTCTCCATTCAGATTCATATATTTCTCAATTTAGAGAATCAGGAATGTTTACCAGTGTTTCTTCTCCATTTCTGAGTTGCATAGAGATTATCATGCAAGAAGCTTGTAAGTGTTCTCTGCTTAGGAAATCTAGGATGGAGTTTGTAGTACCTTTAATATGTTCAATAGAAAAATCAAAATTGTTGAACAAAGCTTGTCATCTAGCAAATTTAGCATCACCAGGAGATTTAATGTCTTTATTCAGGACTTTATTCATGGCAGCAGCATCAGTTCTTAAAATAAATTTCTTATAAATAAGAAATATCTCAAACTTGTGGATAGCATTTAGTGATGCTTTTATTTCTTTATCTAGAGCTGAGTAATTTTTCTCAGCTGCTTGCCAAAGACCTGAAGCAAATTGGATAATTTCTTCCTTTTTCTTGTCTCCCTGGTGCCTGATTTGTTTGAGGACCGCTCCCCATCCAATGTTGCTAGCATCTGTTTCAACTATTTTAGAAAGGTCATCATCAGAAATATACAATATAGGAAGATTTTTGGCCTTGGCTTTTATATTTCTGACTGCCTGAGAATGTGCTTCAGTCCAAGGACTAGGGTCTTTCTTCAACTTGTCATTTAATAATTTCTTATCTTGGGCACAACCTTTATAAAAATGATTGATATAATTTAAACTACCCAAGAATCTTTGTAACTGAACTTTGTCATCATTTAATGTATTACTACATAATGAACACACGGTGATTAAAAGTGAAGTTTGATGATAATTGCCCCTTGCATTAAATTGGCATCTAATACACCCTTCGCTATCGCTCTAATACATTGACCTTGACCTTGTCATATGTAACTTTCGTGATAAATATATTTACCTTGGTAAATAATGCAGAGAATTTCCACATTGTCTAGAGTCGCTTTGGTATATAAATTATTCACATGGATGCCTTATGTGTAATGCTCACGTGGCATTCAATAGAAGAGGAGCAAATTCTCGTGTATGTCAAGTGAGTTTAGAACTTTTCATTACCATGCTTGTGAATCAAATATGTTTCTACTCAATTTGAGCCATTATGTTAGTTTGAATCAAATATAGAACTACTCCAGACTTGTGTTCTTTGTTGTTTTGTTGGTGTCCCTAATCTCTATTTCATCATCTTGCAACATTGTGAGAAACTTATTCTTCATAAAATCTAGGTTTAGTCATTTTTATTAGCTATGTTATCTTAATTTTTCGTTCTTGAATTAATGTGGGTAAGTAGATAGTCAAATCCTTATAACTACAAAATCAATTGATTTATTTCATAATTTTTTATTTGCAAGTCTTGTATGCTTTCCATCGCTTTTTCTTATGCAATGTCAAACATCATTCTTGTTGTCATATTTGTGTTGCTTAGTATATTGAGATTACTAAGCGTTAATGAGATTTTCATTTATTTCATGAGACTAATAGGTAATGCACTAGAGCAAAAAAATCTATATAAAAGAGAGAGTCCTCCATTATCAACTAACAATAAGTCTTTTACACAACACAACTAGAGCTAGTAATTACTATGCTATTGTCATATTTGTGATGCTTAGTATATTTAGATTACTAAGAATCTTTGAGATTTTCATTTATTTCGTGATCCTAACAGGCAATGCATTAGAGAAAAAATTTATCAACTAACAATAGCTATTTTACACAACACAACTACAACTAGTAATTACTATGCTAGTTGTAATAAGAAAAGCTTTACCAATTTCAATTGGGTTTAGCTTGGATGGTTGAGAGGAAGAAATGTTATCCTCCCCATTCGAGTTCAAATCTCATTCATGGCATGTTTTCTCTTCTTGAGCCAATTGTTGATTGACGTTCTTCATGAGCCATGGAGAATATATCACCCTCGCTTAGGCATTGGAGGGTGGGGTGCTTAGTTACATGTAAGAAAAAGAAAGGCCTTACCCATCACCATGAGTAATCTCTTACATACCTTGTTCCTTAACATCTGGGTGCACTAAAAATGCCACGTGCAACTAAAACCATGTCATCTGCACTCTCCTTTGTTATTCCCACTATAATTTCTTGAGAAAATAAATACTCATTCAAGGGCTTGAATGTTGGAAGTTTAGAGCTTCTAAACCAAATTGATTCGAGATTTACAAGTGACTCTTTTGACTCCTCATTACCATTGAGTAGACTAGATGCTAACACCTTTAAATTGTTGCTTGTAATGGACAAGATGGAGGTTGAAGCTTGCTAACATTCCCTATGTCGTAGACACCAATCATGTGAGCTTGGTGATGAGGTTGTTTCAACCATGCTTGTAGCTTATGCCGAGTAGATTCAATGCCTTCCCCTACAAATCTAGTCCTAGGCATAGTTTGACGTGGCACTGCCTAATGCATTGTAGACAACACAAGTGATGAGCTTTTGGATTTCTGTCAAGCAATGAGTTCTTATATTTGTGTAACAAGACATCGATGTTATTGATAGTTGTTTCAACCTCTACGAGGGCATTCTTAATTCCTTCCAAACATTTTTATTTCCTCGTCACTAAGGGAATTCTTCTTCCCTGTGGATTACAAGGCAACACTAAGGTGGTTGGGGTACACCTAAATCTATGTAGAAAGACATGTGGTGGTGATGCACTTAGGATGCACCTTTAAATTGACATGACATGAACATCATAGTTGTGTATTTATATTTCCTATTGATCTTATTGTGCAACAACAACAATGGTTTTACAAATAAAGTGTCGAGTTGTTCCCTATACTATCAATAGTGTTGCAGAACAAGGTTATGTTGGGATCCAACTAAAGATCATCAAGTACAATGTTGTGTTTGTCAATGTGTTTCGATCCATGTTAGAATGTTGTGTTTATCGATGTTTTTTTTTTTTTTTTTAATCTCGTAGAGGCTTAAAATGAGCTTATATGTACATATGCCATGAAATATACACTAAGCATTATGCCTTATATAAATGGATCCAAACATACCTCCACTCGTTGTTATCTAGTTCACATATGAATCCAAACATACCTCCACTCGGTGTTATCTAGTTCACATATATAGTGTTGTGTTAGAGTTTCAAACTCTAGTAGATAGATATTTTAGACACCATATAAAATCATCCTTTTGGTCTTAATTCTTATTGGTATTATCATTCCACCGTTCAAAATAGGGAACACTTCCCTTTCAATTGCATAGTAATGAAATGAATAAAACAGATAGCTAGAAAGTCACTATAATATGTAATATGTGTTTCCATCTTTGGTCTACAACTTGTTTTCATTCCCCTTGTCTTGCAAACAAACATTCAGTCACCTCTTAAGAATGGTTATATTGTCTTTGAACAAATAAATGCAATCAGTTTATTGAAATATATAATTTACAACATTCAAAAAAATGTAGTGTTGGGCTTTTGAACTACAAATTAGCTGAGAATATATAGTATTAAATTCTCTATTCAACACTATGTACCTTGAGCTTTTTAATTAATTAACTATAGTTCTTTTTTATTTGAATTGATTCATGAAATTGGGCATTTAATTATGATTTATTGCTATGATATATTGTTATGATATCTGTACAATGTTCCATAAATACAGAACGATGATGTGTAATTCAGTCTAGTAAATATAGTGGCTACACTAGTTGAATTGAATGTTCGCAATAATTTTAGTGTAGAATGCGGTGAGTACCTACACAGGAGATCTAGCTAGTAGAAGAATGAACACAACTCACAAAAGTGAGAAGACAAGAGAAAACGTGAAGAGAAAAGAATGAGAATCTATTAACCAAATGAATGAATGATAATTTACACATGATATACTCTGTATAGCTCAACTAATGCGCACTAGAAGAGAAGCCAATGTGCCATACTGGTGGTCTAGAGAGATCTAGACACACACAAGCAGTTATCGGAGTTAACTGCCACCTAGTCCTAGTTAACTAGTCATGCAGTCTTCAGTAAACTGAGTTACACATGTGGATGTGAGAGAATCACATGCAACTGTTGGTGATAAAACAGAGGTTGTCATGCATGAGTGACTTCCACTAGTCTAACTAAGTGTAACTAGCTCTAAACTAAAGAGAATATTCTCCAAGAATGCAGGAAAGGTTCCTAAAAAATAGGAGACCCTGAATAATGACTACTAAACATAGAAAAATAAGGAAAATATATCCCATGTGTGTGTAATATCTCCAACACCCCCCCTGAACACTACTATGGGGTAATGAAGAATGGGTCCCTGCAACAAGGGCCATGTTAGGTACCCATGAACAATGCAACTAATA
>JASDQU010735336.1:404549-430905 GCA_032191745.1 Picea mariana
CTTTCTTCTAGAATGGGCAATTAACAAACAAATTATCAATAGATTCATCACCCCTCTTTTTATTTTTCTAACTAAACAAGAAATCTTGCAAACATGATTAGAATCAGACTCAATGAACTCATGTAAAAGATATTTTTTTATTACAATGAAGTCAATTGAAACAATGAGATTGATCCCCTTTTATGTCATTGACTAGGTAGTTGTGTTATCATTACAATGTAACTTCCTTTTTTGATTGAATACACATCCCAGGAAACCCTCCAGGTACTTCCCCTCATTTCGAGGATGGTATAGAAGGTAAATTGGTCGGTTGCATTTTTTGCAACCTAACCCAGTGGGGACATCAAGTGAGGCTCAATAATATCTATAGAGGTAGCCACCCAAGGGACTTGACCCCAAGACCTCCTACTTATAATTCATAACACTCAACTACTCGAGCTAACCCACTGAGACACAATGTAACTTCCTTATTTAACTATTATCTAACTATCATTTTATTTGACACTTATATGAAGATGACTTTATTACATCAAGTAAGCCTTATATTCTAACATCGCCCCTTAAGGTTCATGGTACAGTTAAAAACACCAGTTAAAACATTCTTCATGTGCTTCCCTTTGACAAACAATGCTTGGACTAAGTAGAGCTACATTAAGTTGCCTCATAACCCTCATAAAGGTGTAGCTCCCAAGTTGAATTCTTGAGTTTCCAAATTCCACCTCCCTGAACTCCCAAATCACGAATCTCTTGAATTAAATAATTGGACAGCAATCCACATGCATGTCTCATAACCACATTATTAAGGGAAAATTCACAAGATCCACAAACTCTCGAACTATTTGGGCAACAATCCATGTTTAGCATCACCTACAATCATCACTTGCTTGTTTGTGAAGTGTGGGCCTCTTAACTCATGAAAGTGTCATCTAAGGTCACAAGGATAAAGGCTTCTCTGCTACTTCAAAAAAATGAAGATACAAGGTTGAACATCAAAGATCCATATGGAAATCTCTCCCTATGTTGAGTCACCGAGATGCCTAGCCAGGGTGCTCACCTAGTTCTCTAGGAAGATATTTTGGATACAAGGTTTATCCATGTCAAGCTTACATCTGCTGAAAATGAACACTAGAAATAAAATAACGCATGAAACTAAAAAAATGTCCCTTCTTGTGATTTATGGAACAAAGAACAAAATAAAACATATATATTTGCCCCCTCTTCTTTTATTATCTCAATTTTTGTTACTCAGATTTATAATTGTTTGCACTTCCTCTTTTATATCTTTTTATTTGTCCTATTTAGATAAATATTTTGTGTAAATAATTTGTCTCTGTGCTTGTGCAATGGTACTATCATGTGTTGGGATACATGTCATTCTATCTATAGTAGATTATTCTCAAGGATAAAGTAGATTAGGCATAAAAAGAAAATGTATTGTCATTTTTTCTACTGTAAGTAAGACAACTTATTGATCTCTTTGTTATATCTGTTGATTATTTCTATTGCGCTTGTGTTCTTCTTGATAGTCAGGTTAAGGCATGGATAGTTAAGTGCACATTTGGTTTTTTACATTTGATTTGATTTACAAAACTTGTTACATGACTATTTGATTGTCGGCTCTTTGAAACCCTTTCTACTTGAAATAGTGGGTTGTGTCTCCCTCTCAATGTTAATACAAAAATAATGGTTGTCTTCTTCAAAGGAGACTCCCTTTAATAAAAATGGTGGCTTCTTTTTTATTTAACAAGGTAACTTTTTTTTTTTTATCTAATAAGGCAATTGTATAATCAACTTAGTGACTGGATTCTTTATTAGTGGTCAATTTACAT
Organism: Picea mariana; assembly: GCA_032191745.1. Lineage (NCBI taxonomy): Eukaryota > Viridiplantae > Streptophyta > Pinopsida > Pinales > Pinaceae > Picea > Picea mariana. Next base: position 406,379 of record JASDQU010735336.1, read on the forward strand.
ATGGTGACACCATCTAACGGTTTGGGTATGCATCATGTATCAAACCAATATTTGGATTTTATTGATCTAAAAGATTGTCAAAGTCTTAAGATAACAACATGATGATAAATCCTCATGCGCTTTTATAGAGGTGGTACTCCTCTTTCAATATATTACAATTTACAGAAAAGATTATAAAATACAAAGCTTTCAAAAAATAAATGTTCACATGCAAAGAACGCATGAGAAAGGACCATGCTTGTTCATAAAATGAATATTTACAATATGATACAACATTATAAACCATAAAAGTAAGGAATTTCAAAAGACAACATTTCTATCATAACATGATCAAGATAAGACACATCATTGGACAAGATAAGAAATATCGTCTGCATTTGCAAAGAACTTAACATGATTACTGCATTAAAAACCAAAAAATTTTGATAGGCACACATTTGAAATCTCGTGCTTTAAACTCAAAGTCTGAGAAATCACTAACAGTTCTCTAGGGATCCTAAAAAATATACAAATGTTTTTGAAAATAATAATGTATGTGGTGTTCATAAAAGTAAATGACATTTTTCCTTCGAAGAGGACTGGGATTGGGATCCCACAGACCATGTAATTAAAGAAAGACATGGAAAACAGAAAGGAGACACGGCCATGTTGGGTTGTTATATTCTTTGCAGTGAAAGTCGAGTCGAGGTAGAATGACTAGTGGTCGAAGGTCGAAGTAGATCGACAACAGGTCGAAGTCGAGGTAGATCGACAACAAGTTGAAGGTCAAGGAAGTCGACCTGGAAAAGTCAAAGCCCAAGATGTCGATGACAAGTCAACCGACAAGAGGTCGAAGTGCGGGCGTGAGACGACTGACTAGAGACCGAATGAAGGTTGACTGGTAACCCGACTTGGAAGTCTATTGTAACATAATCTAGGGATTTGCGGGATTTGTAGTAAATGATATGCATGGATCTGTAAATCCTATAAAAAGACGTGTTGTAACTCTGTAAAGGGTAATGCAAGAATGCAAAATGTTGTAATGCTAGTGCATGGTAATCGTAGGTTGTTGGTCATGCATGTTACACATTATTTTCGTCACTCTTATGACCGTTAATGATGTAAACCTATATGTTGCCTTAAGAGGGGTCAGTGGCCGGAATTCCTGAAGAAAGAAGGGAGAATAACTTTTCCTGAGAGAAGAAGTTGTATTTTCCTTTGTAAAAATTGTATTAAGGAGGATTTATGCAGGTTGCACTATACATAGGGTGTGAAAATGCCTGATTTCCACAGGTTGCACTATAGCTAGGTTGCGGAGTTTCCGCAGGTCGCATTACAGCTAGGGTGCGGCGACATTTATACGTGGGAAAAATGAATGTCTTCTCAATGCTTCTAGAAGGAGAAGCTTCTATGGTGAGGTGGCCTCTGAATGGTTTGTATCTTACTCACTTTCATGATTTAGTGGGATCATCCTAACCTCCTCACCTTATCCTCTTCACCCTATAAAAGGAGAGGAGCTCTCATGGAGAAAGTTAGCTTGAGCTTGGCTTGAGTTTGAGTTGTTTTTGGCTTAAGATTGAGTTGTTTTTGGCTTGAGATTGTTAGCTTGGTTAGAGTGGCTTTGAGCTTTGCTTTGTCAATATAGATTGTGAGTAGCTATCAGATCTATGGTCTCATAATCCTTGGATCAAGAAGTGTGTGGGAAGCAAGGAACTGTTGGATGGAACCTGACAACATCAAGGCATTTGGTTGTATCTTTCTTCCACATTCTTTAATACATATATACTTTTATTTCCTATATGAATGTTATTTGCTCATATTGTATGATTCATTGATCACGTACATAGTTTCATATCAAATAGACTCTGTTATTCTTCTCTTCGTTGGCTTGTGTTTATTTGTAGATATTTCTCCATAAGCCTCGTGACGGAGCTTGGATTGCATTGGAGAAGTCAAATCTTCAATATTTAAAAGGCATGTTCTAGATCCATTTCTCATTTGATAATTGAAAGCTAAGGAAAGAGTATTGTACTCTCTTGTTTTGTTCTAGTTTTGTAGTGAAGCTAGGGGGATTTATTTGTGTCTGCACTTAACAATTAGCCTGATAACAAAATTAGCGACTCTATTAGCGAACGGATTGTTTTCCTAGTTTTTCTTGCTTTGATTGCTTGGTTTATGTTTTCTGAGTCTCTGGGAGATCCATCTTGACTCTCTGACTGTTAAAATTCACTGGAAAACCTTCATAATTTGTATTTTTTTCATTTTTGTTTGATTTCTGCACCCTGCTTTGAGGGACAGTGCGGCGACTTAGGATTTTTGCACCGTACCTGTTTAGACCAGTGCAGAAACTCCGCACACTACCCATATCTGGCTTGCAGCGATCAAGGATTTACGTATTGTGTCAGTCCTCTAACCCGCGACGATTGTGAAAAAATTGGGGTTTTGGTGGTTTTCCCTGCCCAAACATGTGATATGGTTATGGGGTGATTTGTTGGGTCTGATTACAGTCTGCTTGACAAAATTTGAATCTGCTTTCAGCCATCTTTGCCTTATTTTTTCTTTGTTTTCTTTTGAAAGATTTGGTCTCTTTCTTTGAGTGTCTTACAATTACAAAGCATTGTTTTTTCTTTAGAATTGTTTGGTGAAAGAACTTCTTTTTCTTTTATTGAATAGTTCGTGTTAAAAGAGAAAATTGTTTGGGTTGCTTTGTTTCATGTCGATTTGCTATTGCTTTTAGCTATCTTTGAAACAAAAAGTTTTAATATCTTGCTTTATATTATATTGGGGGCATCCTTGCATTTGAAGTAGCGAAATTGCATGATTTTTGGTGTTTTTGGTCTTGAATTCTAAAAAAAAAATCAGGGCCAAGAATCATGTATTGGTGTATAGTCTCTTTTGCTAAGTTCTTGAGGATCTTGATATTGATGACTTTAATAAAATTTTGGGACATTATGCATATGGGAATGATAAACGTTTTCTCCTTCTCGTAATATAGCTTTCATCGAAGTGAAATATTTGCATTCTCATTTCTTTGGATTGTTTAGAGTCGGTCAAAACATCATTTAGTCCACGCCATTTTCCTCTTGAGTAACGACAACCTTAAAATAAAACGCTTATAAAAATTGATTAGACATTTTTATATTTTCTGGTAGCAAACTTACATTAGATTAGTTGTAGAGCTTTCGAATAGGTGTGAAAGATAACTTTCCAAAGCTGCAAACAAACATAGAATCTTGAGTTAGGGAGCGGTAATTCCACTTATTACATTTTGTCCTTAGAAGCCCTTCTAACACAAAGGTCAATCATGAGGTCGCATTAAGACTAGCAGAGTTACTCACCCTGCTTTGTTGGTCTTGGTGTAGAGATTGCGCGTATTATGGGGGTTGCTTGAAGGTATACCCACAATGATGAGTGGAAGCCTTTCAAGTTGATTTCGGGCTAGATACCCTGCCTTTACGCGTGGATCAAACTGTCGACTGTTTCCCCAAGCATCATTGTAGTAATTGGTAACCTTAGTGGCCTATCTTTTTAGGGTATTTACACAAGGTGACTGTGGAGGGGCAAGTCTTCACAGTACCTGGAATCGACGTTGGCCAAACTCACTCGGGCTCTTTGGAGGGTATACCCACGATTATGTGTGGGAGCTTGCACCAGGGTGTAAGTCCATTAAACAGGTCATCAACGTAATTTTTCCACCCGCTCTATCTCAACCCCTTCTTACATTGTTCCCGCGACGTTGGATTTCATCGCCAACTAGTGTGTTCATTGTGAGAAGGTTTTGTTTGCTTGCTTGCTTAGTAGATTTTTAGCATGTGCTGTTTATTTTCCCTAGTGGACTCTAGATTGGATTTTTATTTAATGGCGTCAGTTCCTGGAATGACCAATGAAGGAACCCATTTTCCAAGGGAACCTTTTGTTTTTCCTTCTTACGAAAACATTGGTCCTCCTCACATCGCTACTTTGAGCCTTCCAGGTCTCACAATTGGATTACCGGTATGGTTGCTTTCCACTCAGGTAATTCCAAATGCAGTTAGTGCTTTGGTTGTAAGCACTTCCCCCCAAGAGCATCAACCTCATGTTGATCCTTCACCTTCTTCACCAGTAAGATATTATTCACCTTCTTCACTTGCAAGGTACTCTTTTGTTTCATCTTCTTCGTTGAGTGAAAGCTCTACAGCTAGTAACCCAGTGGATCAGAATAAGAAGAAAAGAAAGAATAAGAAAAAGAAAAATAAGCAAGGATCCAAACTTCCAACCGTTTTCGAACATGTTGGAAAGAAACCAGTTACTGTTAATCGTGTTGGGAGTGTTGATGATGCCAAGGTCACCCAAACAACCCGTAGGACCAATTATCCTTGCAAGATTTGTAAGGGTAGCCATCTTCTTAAGGATTTCCCTAGTCTATCCAAAGTTATAGAAGCATGGTCTACACACCCTCGCCAACCCATGTCATCAGCCTTTGACCAAAATGTTGATGACCTCCCGTCAACTAGTCACGATACTGTTGGGAAGAAGAAAAGTAGAGTCAAGTTCCCATGCATGTTATGCAAAGGGATTCATCAAACTCACCTTTGCCCTCGTATGGATGAAGCCTCAAAATTACTGGAAGACATGACTGTTTCACAACCTCAACTTCCAGTTGCTTATCACAAGCTTACTCTCGAACCACCTGTAGTTGATGGAATGATCAATCTGGTCATCCCTTCGTCAATCAATCTGGTTGATCTTGCAGTCAATCTGGTCATGTCATTAGTTGAACCAGTTGACAAAGTGGTCGTTCTGATCCCATCCTCGGTCGATCCTACTCTTCTGTTAGAGAGTGAAACCCAATTGGTCGATCTGATCCCATCCTTGGTCGATCCCACTCCCCCGTTAGAGAGTGAAACCCAAGCGGTCAATTCTTTTCCAGCCATCGACCCCATTCTCCCCTTGGAGAATGCAACCCAAGTGGTCGATCCGATCTCGTCATCGGTCGATCCTACTCTTCCGCTAGAGAGTAAACCTGATGCTTCCCATGTTTTTCTCATTGATACAAAATCTACCGTGTTGGGGGGTATTCCTCCTTCTCCCATGGAACCCTCTCCAAGTAATGAGGCCATCCTTTTTAATTGGGGTGTGCTAACTGGACCTCGTCTTCCCTCTCACATTATTTTCAAGATTACAGTACAGGTTTGTGGTCGGGACGTTCCTCGGACGCTGATAGATGAAGGTTCATTCATTAGTATTTTATCCTCTATTGCTCGGCAAGCTTTGGGTTATCCTCAACTTGTGCCAGTTACACAAACTCTATTTGTTTTTAACAAAAGAACCAGTCACCCTTTAGGGATCCTTCCTTAGTTTCTCATAACTTTGGGAGGGAAAACTGTCTTTATTGATGTCATGGTAGTCCAAGACCCCTTGGATTTCGATTTACTCCTTGAGCGAGATTATGTCTATGACATGAAAGCTATCGTGTCCACCCTTTTTCGTGTGATATATTTCCCTCACAATGGAAGAATTGTGACTATTGATCAACTTTTGTTCGTTGGCCCTGACTTGACCTTTAACTCAATGAACTCCCTAAATGCCTCTTATATGCAGTCAGTATCACCCCTGTCATAGGTCAATTATGTGGCGTTGTCTCCCATGCCTTCCACTGCCGATGACCATGACTTGGATCCGGTAGTTGACATGGTGATCTCTTTGGTAGGGCTATTGGAGCCTGACCTCCTTACCCCTATCGCGACCCTTGACATGTGTTCCTTCCAGAGTGTGTTTCTTCTGTCAAGTGAAGATCTCTTGGAGGCCATGACCGAGTTTTATCCCTTGACATGGTGTCCTTCTAGAGAATTTTCCTCTTGGAAGCCATGATCAAGAAGAGGAGCTTTGAGCATGGTTTTTTTATTTCAAGCTCATTAAAAAATGAAACCAGCCTTGAGCATGGTTTTCTGATTTCAAGATCATTAAAAAATGAAACCAGTTGCGAGGATAGTTTCGCGTCTCTGTAGCAACCTCGTTAAAAAATGAAACAGAGCTTGTGAGGATAGTTTTTGCGTCTTTGTAGCAACCTCATTAAAAAATGAAACAGAGCTTATGAGCATAGTTCCTATTTCTATTCCAAGCTCGTTAAATAGTCGAACAAAGATCTAGGTATTGAACCTAGAGTCACGATCATAGTTCTTCTCCTGTGCCAAGCTCGTTAAAAAATTAAATAATTCCCCCTCTCTATTAGCATCAAGTCCTTCATCTAGTATTTGAAGCTTTGTTTCATCCTCCTTTGTAGTTGGAAGAATCGAAGCTTGGGGGGCAATGCTTCCAGCCTCTGCACTTCATGCTGAAGTTCAACCGCTAGCTTCTTAAGCTAGGGGCTAAGTACCAACCATTCCCGTGTTATGCGTTGGGAAGTCGCAAGCATAGTTTTCTATGGTTCAATCTTGTGTAAAAATGAAACCACCTACCTCAAGCATAGTTTCCTCTGGTTCAAGCTTGTGTAAAAATGAAACTAGGCTCAAGCATAGTTTTGTTTAGTTTTAAGCTTGTGTAAAAATAAAATCTATCCCAAGCATAGTTTTTTTTTTTTTTTTTAAATCTTGCATAAAAATGAAAACAATCTCGAGCTTAATCTTTGTTCTTTATCATGCTCGTAAATACAAGAGAATAAGTTACCGAGATTAGTCTTTGTTATTTATGATGCTCGTAAATACATGAGAATAAGTTACCGAGCTTAGTCTTTATTCTTTCTCGTGCTCGTAAATACGTGAGAATGTAATCGAGTATACTTTTATCACTTTTCGGACTCATAAAGGTTATACGAAAAAGGAACCCCCTGGAGTTCCCTTTAAGCTCTTTTCAGACTCTCTAAACATGGAAAGATTTCTGAGTATACTTTTATCACTTTTTCGGACTCGTAAAGGTTATACGAAAAAGAAACCCTATGGAGTTCCCTTTAAGCTCTTTTCAGACTCTCTAAACATGAAAAGATTCCCGAGCGATCTTGTGCTTTTCATGTTCGTTAAAGTATTTGAAGAAAACGTCTATTGAGTGGTAGTTTATCTCTTTTTCAGTCTCATTAGACTACATTACGAAAAAGGAACTTTTGGAGTTTCCTTTAAGTGTTTTTCAAACTCTCTAAACATGAAAAACCATTGAGTTTTCTCTCTTTGCATCGGCCATCCCTGAGTCAGTCCTGAATCACTTGTTACTCTGATCTACATCAAATATTTTTTCCCATTTTGTGTCATTGATGGGAGATACATTAAGGCCCTCCTATGACGAGTCTTTTCCTGTCAACTTCAACTCATTATCCAGGAATTAGACTTAGAAATCAATTGGTACCTTGAAACTTGCATGCCTCAATGGCAAGTTTCCTTGCTTTCGATAGTGGGTTTTCATTATTGACCCCTGATTGGGAGATTCCGCCGAGTGTTCGACTTCATCTCATTAATTCACATTCATTGGATTGTACTAGAGTACCTTGGGAATCATTTACATTAATGGTGATTTCCCTCGCACTTGTTAACGGTATACACTAATGACCGGTAATCAAGTGGTTTCTACCATGTTCGACTTCAACACCTGTATTCACATGGTTAGATTTGTACTATAGAGTGGTGGATATGAAGAACCTGGATCTTTTCTGACAGATTTAGGTTGCGTTAGAGTATATTCAGTTTGTATTCTTGCATAGATTCACATTGTATGTCTCGTGGCTATGTTCAGATTTGAGTCATATTGGCATGGATCCACAGTGTATGTTTGGTGGCCATGAACCATCTTACTTGACATGGATATTTGCATTTCGTCATTTATCCTTGGAGTAATTTGTATCCTGAGTATGGGAATGCCTACCTCAGTGATGATATATTATTGTACTGTATTTCCTTGTTTGTTGGCAGGTTTTTGACCGACGTGTTTGTTGTTCCCTACACACACTCGACCAAGTATTTCAGCTATCACTCTGTTCTAACTTTATACTTTGGGGGGCTCTCTGTTACACATTATTTTCATCACCCTTATGACCATTAATGATGTAAACCTATATGTTGCCTTCAAAGGGGTCAGTGGCCTGAATTCCTGAAGAAAGAAGGGAGAAGAACTTTCCCTGAGAGAAGAAGTTGTATTTTCCTTTGTAAAAAACCTATTAAGGAGGATTTCCGTAGGTTGCACTATACACAGGGTGCGGAAATGCCTGATTTCCGTAGGTTGCACTATAGCTAGGTTGCGGAGTTTCTGGAGGCTGCATTACAGCTAGGGTGCGGCGACCTTCATACATGGGGAAAACAAGCGTCTTCTTGATGCTTCTAGAAGGAGAAGCTTCTATGGTGAGGTGGCCTCCGAATGGTTTGGATCTTACTTGCTTTCATGATTTAGTGGGATCATCCTAACCTCCACATCTTATCCTCTTCAGCTTATAAAAGGAGAGGAGCTGTCATGGAGAAAGTTAGCTTGAGCTTGGCTTGAGATTGAGTTGTTTTTGGCTTAAGATTGAGTTGTTTTTGGCTTGATATTGTTAGCTTGGTTAGAGTGGCTTTAAGATTTTCTTTGTGAAGATAGATTGTGAGTAGCTATCAAATCTATGGTCTCAGAATCCTTGGAGCAAGAAGTGTGTGGGAAGCAAGGAACTGTTGAAAGGAACCTGACAACATCAAGGCATCTGGTTGTATCTTTCCACATTCTTTAATACAGATATACTTTTCTTTCCTATATGAATGTTATTTGCTCATATTGTATGATTTCTTGATCACGTACATAGTTTCATATCAAATAGACTCTGTTATTCTTGTCTTCGTTGGCTTGTGTTTATTTCCAAATATTTCTCCATAAGCCTTGTGACGGAGCTTGGATTGCATTGGCAAAGTCATATCTTCAATATTTAAAAGGTATGTTCTAGATCCATTTCTCATTTGATAAATGAAAGCTAAGGAAAGAGTAGTGTAATGTCTTGTTTTGTTCTAGTTTCGTAGTGAAGCTAGGGGGATTGATTTGTGTCCGCACTTAACAATTAGCCCGATAACAATGCATATGTAAGTCGATTTGGCTACAGGGTTGTTCTTTCATAGACAAGAGGGTGTGATGTCGATTGTGTCTTAGGTGTGTACCAAGGTTAGACATGTAACCTCTTATTCTGATTGAATAAGACAAGAAGAAAAGAAAAATGCTCAAAGGAATGTTGATTTCTCCTGGTTAAGGGTTCCAGGGTAAAATCTCAATGTACTGTGTGATTGCTTGTTTCTTTTACATTCTTGATTAAATTCTTCTTTTCTTCTGCTAGGATTAGTGTGGAAGTGTCCTACATTTACTCACATGTGGTATCAGAGCTTAGGTTTTCCTTGACAAGTGAGTGTTCAGAGTGGTGTTATGCTTTGGCATGTATTTCAGATCTTGATTTTCCAATCTTGAATTTGAGAACTAAACCCTGGGTACAGTAAGATTCATAAGTCATAAATTGCGTTAAAGATCGTGGTAAAGAATGGCAAGTAGTTCCAGAATAGAGATAGAAAAATCCAATGGCTAGAATTTTGAGCTTTGGAACCTTAAAATGGAAGATCTTCTCGTGAATCGAGAATGGTGGACAATGGTCTGTCCAGGTTCCCAGCTGATAGGCATGTCGACGGAAGAATGGGAGAAACTCGAAAGAAGAGCAAGAACTATGATTCGACTTTGTCTTGCAAATTCGGTGCTACTAGATGTCTCGGGTGAAGATTCGACCAAGAAACTGTGGGACAAGCTGGGGAGCTGTGGTAAATAAGTTATTTCTCAGAAAGAAACTGTATCTTTTGAGGATGAGTGATGGCAGTTGAGTGACTGAGCATTTAAATGCGTTTAATACCGTGTTAATCTAGGTATCGTCTGTGGATATTAAGATCACTGATGAGGAGAAATGTATCAGCCTATTATGTTATTTTCTAAACTCCTGGGATAGCTTAGTCGTGGCTATTGGGAGTAATACAACCACACTAGCGCTAGAGGACATGGTTGCTTATCTATTGTCGGAAGAAATGAGAAGGAAGAACATGGAAGGATCGACCAAAGATGCCCTGGTAGTGAGAGGTCGACCAATAGATAGAGATAAAGTCATATTCTTTGGTAGAAAGTTCAAGTTGAAGGGTAGATCTAAATCCCTGGTTTAGTCGACGCAAATATGTTGGAAATGCGATAAAGTTGGGCATTACAAAAAGGACTGTACGCTGAAGGCAACAATATTCAGTGCTAGATCTGATGAGAAGTAGTCAACTGAGAGAAAGACGACCTCATACAAGGGAGGTGATGTGTATTTGGCGTCAACCAGTACATAGTCAGATCAAGATGTTTGGTTGATCGACTCAGGAGCATCCTATTATATGACACCACATAAATAATGGTTTTGTGAATATGAACAATATGATGGGGGTGATGTGTTCTTGGGGGATGACTCGACAACCAGAATTGTCAGATGGGGAAGAGTCTAATTGACACTGCAGGATGGGAGGAAAAGAACCCTTCCAGGTGTGCTACACATTCCGGGTTTGGAAAGAAACTTGATATTTGTCAGCAAGATGAGTGATGCAAGAGTGCATACTTTGTTTTAGAAGGATTTGTGCAAGATGGTTAGTGGTGTGATGGTCTTAATGAGAGGAGTTCGGACTGGTACCTTGTACAAGTTTTTAGGGAATGTCAACTTGACTGGATGCAACAACATTGTTGCCCCTAAAATCAACTTGACTGCGACTCGACCTGACTCTATTTCGACACAACTCGACTCGACTCGAGCCAAGTTGTTCAAACCGACTTGACAAGGGATGATGAGATTGACCTGACCAGGTTATGGCACAAGAGGATGGGACACATTGGATAAAAAGGACTTTGAGCTATGCAAAGTAAAGGTCTGGTTGAAGGTTTTCCTGAATGTGGTTTAGAAGTTGACTTTTGTGAACATTGCATATATGGAAAACAAAGTCAGGTGAGGTTCCCATCTTGAGCGAAAAGGCAAAATGAGATTCTAGAACTAGTGCATAGTGATGTGTTTGGCCTGGTTACAACGCCTTCACTTGGTGGATCCCTGTATTATGTCTCCTTCATAGATGATTTTTCCAGGAAGACATGGATATATTTCCTGAGTAAGAAATCAGAGGTTTTTGAGAGATATAAGGAGTTTAAATCTCTTATGGAAAACTAGACAAAGAAGGGGATTAAAGAGCTGAGGACTGACAATGGTGGTGAATTCTGTGGAAAGAAATTTGATCAATTCTATAAGTAGTGTGGCATAACATGCCAAAATACCACACCATTTACCCCACAACAAAATGGAGTTGTTGAGAGAATGAACATAACATTGATGGATAAGGCAAGGAGCATGCTCAGTGGTGTTGGGCTCGCACAAGAATTTTGGGCGGAGGCAATCAAGACTGCAAGATATCTGGTAAATATGTCTCCTTCATCGGCGCTAGTCGACGCAACTCCAAATGAGGTATGGTTTGGTCAGAAGCCTATGGTGGCACATCTCAAAGTATTTGGTTTTGATGCATTTATGCATGTTCCCGAGGAAAAGAGGACCAAGTTGGACAAACAGGCAATCAAATGTATTTTCATTAGATATAAAGAAGGGATGAAAGGATATAAGCTCTGGGATCCTACATCAAGGAGAACAATGTACAATTGAGATGTGGTCTTCAGAGAAGTCGTAGGTAAATTCGAGTCAGAGGAAGTTGTTCAGATCGAGAATAATCCTAATATGGTGTGGTTTGAACCAAGGAATGAAGAAGATGATTTAGATGAGTCAACTAAATTCAAGGAAGAGGTGGAGCAACTGACTCCGGTGGTAAGGAGTTCGGAAAGAATAAGAAAACCAATTGAAAGGTATAGTCTGCCTGACTTTTGTTCCACATTCGTGCTAACTGCCATCGACGATGAGCCCAAGTTGGTCGATGAGGTAGTCAACTCGGCATAGGGTAAACTCTGGAAGGATGCCATGTTCGAAGAGATGGAATCCTTGTACAAGAATGAAACATGGGATTTGGTCAAGTTACCTAGTGGAAGGAAGCTCGTTGGTAGCAAGTGGGTGTTCAAGAATAAGATGAATGTCACATGACAAGTCGAGAAGTTCAAAGCTCAACTAGTAGCGAAAGGTTATTCCCAAGTCAAGGGAGTCGACTTCGGTGAGATTTTTTTCCCTGTTGAAAAACTAACTTCCATTAGAGTACTAATGTCTCTTGTTGCAGCATTCGATCTGAAGATAGAATAGATGGATGTGAAGACAACATTCCTACATTGGGACTTGGAATAAGAAATATACATGAAACAACCTGAAGGATTTGTAGTAAAGGGTAAGCAAGATTTGGTGTGCAAACTCAAAATATCCCTTTATGGTCTAAAGCAATCGCCAGGGATGTGGTACCAGAAGTTTGACACTTACATCCTTAGTTTGGGATTTGTGAGAAGCAAAGTTGATCACTGCATATATTCTAAGGAAGAAGGTGGGTGTTTCATATATGTAGCTTTGTACGTCGATGACATGTTGTTGATTGGAAACAACATGGATGCACTAAAGGAGGTGAAGAAGCAACTATCCTCCAAGTTCAACATGAAGGATCTCAATGCAACTAACTTCATTTCTAGGAATGGAGACTAAGAGAGATCGAGCCACTAGAAATCTCTGGTTGAATCAGACGAAGTATATTGAAACAATTTTGAAAGGATTCAACATGCAAGATTGCAAAGCGGTGAAGGTGCCAATTCCAATGGGAGCAAGTCTTACTACTGAAAAGTGTCCAAATACACAAGAAGAGATAGAGGTCATGGCACATGTTCCCTATGCAAGTGTTGTTGGTAGTTTAATGTATGCAATGCTCTGCACTCAACCAGACATTTCCCGTGCAATGGGAGTGTTGAGCAGGTACATGTCAACACGTGAAAATGAGCACTGGACAATTGTCAAGAGAGTATTCAGATATTTGTGTGGCATAAAGGACTATGATATATGCTACCAAGGAAGACCTGAAGGTGACAATGGTAAATTAGATGTGCATGGCTTCGTCGACGCTAACTGGGCTGGAGATCTGGATCGACGAAGGTCGACCAATGAATATGTCTTCAAAATGTTCAATGGAGCAATAATATGGATGAGTAAGCGACAAGCGGTTGTAGCCTTGTCAAAAATAGAAGTTGAATAAATGGTGGCCACTCATGGAAGCAAGGAAGTGGTATGGCTTCAAAGGTTGTGTTCGGGAATCAGGTTTGAGGAGAAAGCTATGAAGGTGAGTTGCGACATTCAAAGTGCATTATTTCTTGCAAATAATCGTGCTTATCATTCAAATACTAATCACATCAATGTACAATACCATTTCATGAGAGACATGGTTGAAAGTAACAAGGTGCTACTGGAGAAAGTAGACACGTTGGAAAAACATGTTAGACTCGTTGACCAAGTCTGTGAGTGCTGTGAAGTTCTCTTGGTGTTGAGAGGCAATGGGAATTGTTGCCTTGGGTATGTGAATGAAAGTTCAGGAGTCTCTTGTTTCAACAAAGAAGACAACAAGTGGGAGAATGTTGGGTTGTTATATTCTTTGCAGTGAAAGTCAAGTCGAGGTAGATCGACTGGCGGTCGAAGTAGATCAACAACAAGTCGAAGGTCGAGGAAGTTGACCGGGCAAAGTCGAAGTCAAAGATATCGACCAGAAGTCAACCGACAAGAGGTCGAAGTGTAAGCGTGAGACGACTGACTAGAGACCGAATGAAGGCCAACTAGTAGTCGGTTGGTAACTCGACTTGGAATTTGACTATAACAGAATCCAGGGATTTGTAGCAAATGATATGCATGGATCTTTAATCATTTTTGGGAGCCAATATTTAGGATTTTTTCTATTCTAAAGTATAAAGGGTTATGTTGTAACTATGTAAAAGGTAATGCGAGAATGAAAAATGTTGTAATGCTAGTGCATGGTAATCGTAGGTTGTTGGTCATGCATATGTAAGTCGATTTGGCTACAAGGTTGTTCTTGCGCATGCAAGAAGGTATGATGTCAATTGTGTCCTAGGTGTGGGCCAAGGTTAGACATGTAACCTTTTATTTTGATTGAATAAGAAAACAAGAAGATCATAACGCTCAAAGGAATGTTGGTTTCTCTCGGTTAAGGGTTCCAGGGTAAAATCTCAGTGTATTGTGTGATTGCTTATTTATTTTACGTTCTTGATTAAATTATTCTTCTCTTCTGATAGGATTAGTGTGGAATCATCCTACATTTCCTAACAAGTCATGGGACGATCATTGGTTTTCACAAATCCCAAAACAAAAAAACGCTGGATGACTACTAATTGAGAAGAAAAAATGAATAATATGACTACTCGAATGACTATGATGGAAAGTACCCTCGTTCGTTTGCTTGTTGGAGTGCTTCTTGTATAGTTTTTGACTGAAGGTTTTGTGACGGTTGTAACTAAATTTTGTTGATCTAGATCAGTTATCTTTATCAATGTGTTCTTTAACCATAATTCTATATAATCTTGCATGGGAGCAATCGTCGTCTCATGTTTAATTCTTGCATTAAATAGTTTTTTTTCATGTCTCTAATATCAAAATTGAGTTGGTGCAATGTTTCTTCAACATCTTCATTCTTATTTACATAGAAGATCAACCACTTTTCTACTTCCTCTTCCGAGTATCCAGTTATTTCATTGAACTCATTTTCCCATGAAACTTTCGGGGCATCCAAGTGTTCTTGCAACTGATCTTTAGAATGTATAAATATTGAATTGATTATCAAACGTGGGCCCCTCAACTCCTTCATAAAATCAACAAGATTTAAAAATAAGTCACCCCTCTTGGTATTTATAACATCACATTACCATCCTACATTAATCCTCCTTAATCTAATTTTAGATGGGAGATTCTCTCTCCTTTGCATATCATTTATATTAGACATTTTGGCAAAAAAATGTGCCAAGAGCTTCCTTGTAGAATTTTTCATCACTATCCAGGTTTTTTTGGAGATATTCTTTAAAATTCATAATCCCTGAGGAAGGTATAATAGAGCTAGTACCTAGTTCCCGTATCTCAAGGATTAGAGCAAATATTTTTTGGATATTCTCTCCAATATATTGTCTGATGGTTGTCAATAATTTTGAGGCACTCCTTATTCTAGATCTTGATTCTGGAGTGTCTTCTAAAGTGTTAAGAGGTTGGATGGTGGCAATTGGCTCAACGAACAAAGGCTTCGACACTAAGGCATTTTCTAATTCTTTTATTTTTTTTCAATACTTGGTTTTCTTGTTCAATTTCATCAATTGAATACTTGAGTGCTTCTCCAGTTACTTCGTGAAATTGAATGACTTTTGAGGGTCTCACCCCTTGTAAATCAATCTTAGAGTTCCACTTCTTTGCAACCTTTTTATTTTTCAAGTTAATTTTTTCAATTGACAACTTTTTAAATTCTTTGTTAAAGGTCGCATGGTGCAATGTAACAGATTCCTCCTCAAAGACCAATGGCTTTTGACAAGCCAATTATTGTGTTATTGCTCTATTTTCCAACAAGATTTGTGTAGCTCAATCAGGCTCTTCTTCTTCGGCGTCCACTTCCATATCTTCAGGTTCAGGTAATGGAATTTTTTTCTCTTTTTTCTGAGTTACATATTTTTTTCTTTTGAGTGCTACAGGTGCAGTATGTGTTTTCCCAATATCTCCTTTTGAAGGGATTTCATCCCCTCCATCACCATAATTTCACGAATGGGAATTCTTTTGGCCAAGACTGCTTCCCTGGGTCTTGTTTTTCAGTGAAGAACTCTATTGTGACACGTTGGGTGAACAGGGATTAGGGTTACCACTTCTCGTGGTTCGACCCTTTTTTTTGTACTAGTCATTAGTACTAACCAGAGTATCAAGATCATCATGAATTTTCTTAGGAATGGCTTCTACGGGGTTATGATTATCCCCACCTCCTTCTTTAAATTAGGTAGTCTTTACAAATGATGATTCGTAATTGACTGCAGACATATGTGTTGTAAATAGATCATTGGGGTCAAATCTTGTTATTTCAAGAACTTCCTTTAGCTTGAAATTATCAAAATGACTAGCAAGTTCATCTAGATGGGAAATATTTTTGACAACGATTTCCCCAATTTTCCAGGGTAATGGAATACACTTTTTTTTCTTTTCTCATTAAATAAATGTGCCCAAGACTTGTATTGTTTACAAACTTCAATAACAAAGAATTTATTTGACACATAAAAAAGAAGCAAGGAAAGTTTTTCCTAGAAACCATACATTCTTATGAAATTGAAGTCGTCCAAGGTTTCAAAAGCATCATTTCTTACCAAGAAGACAACAACTTCTATAGTCAATCTCTATGTGGTGGGACCATAGACTAGATTCTTGAAAGTAGACAAAAAAAACATTTTGAACTTCATAAAAATGATATGGAGCTTTGTGTTTCCACAAAGCTGGATACCAAAATTGAATTGGGTCTTTGCCGAAATCAACTCTCCTTGCACGAGGCAAGTCTTAAAAAATATGATAGTATGCAATTGCGAAGACTAAGTAGGAACTCATAAATAATTTCTTATTTTTTCGGAAATTTACAAGTTGGAAAGAAACTTCACTCAAAATTATTCTAGCCCAATCAAATAGGACTCTTTCATGAACAAAGAGGTGCAAGACATATAATACATATCTCGGGATAATGGTTGTGGATTCCTGCCCAATAATTCTGGCAAATAACGAAGTGAACTCTTTATAGGGGTATTTTAAGGAACATACCTCTATCTAGGTGGAGTTCTTAGAGTAGTTTGATGTCTTTAAAAGAAAACTTTCCAAAATCTTTGAACCTCCATGGTTGGCCTTTAAAAAAGTGTCTACTTCTAAACTTTTGAAAGTCATAGTAGGCTCGGGGATCCTGAGCATCCTTTTGAACACTGTTGGTGCCAAAGAAATAGGTGTCTTCCTCTATAATTGGATAATCCTCTTTTCGTTGTTGACATTTTTGACACACCAAAAAATCAACTCCTTAAAATATGCTACCTCTGGCATACAACCTGCCAATATTATTCCATAAGTCCAAACCTTATTTGAGCTCTTTTCTTCATGAAAGAGTGTTTTGTACCATTTAAATGCCTCGGACCATTGGAATGAACAATCCTCACATCCTAGTGTATTTACAATGTTGCCATAATAGAGCTCTCTTTTTTTGTTGGGAATATTTGGCAAAGGTTGATTGGAATGAAAAGGTCATGGTCCTATTGTAGTAGGAATTTACGACAAGGATTCAACTCTTTACTAAATTTTCCACGTACATACTTAATATCACATGTTGTAGCTCTTAGTTCAAAATTTTAACTGCAAGATTAGATTTGGATTTAAGGTGGGGAATTTACGAGAATGGTGTCATTAGTAAAAAAATTAATTCACCTTGTTTGCCAGCCGATCTGGCGGTATGATCATAAATGTTCTCGAGGAATGCAATTATATACCAGGATGTATGGAAAATGTTCAAGTATGGAGGTGTAAAATGAGTGACGGGGAGTGCATAATGATGATTGTGTGATTGAGGGGTTGCAGGGTATGGGATACGGGAGGGGGAAAGTGGGGGGACTTCCGCATCCGCAATCAGAAAATAAGCTAAGTACAAGAATGATCCATTTTGTATGTTGTGGAAGAATGTGGGTCATTTTGGAGTAAGTGGAAATGTGAGATGCAGGTTTGTGGGACTAGGGTATTTTGAAACATCGTTCACCCCCCCCTCCTCTCGCAATGGGACTCCCACATACGGAAAAAATGGCTAAGTATAAGAAAAGTACAAGAATGACTAAGTGTTAATATTAGAGACTTGTGAGTTGCGGGATTGTGGGTTTATGATGATTATGGGCAGACTTCCTACAACTCGCAAAATAAAAAATTGGTTAAGTGTAGGATATACAAGAGAAGAAAGAATGACCAAAAGACTTGACCTTTGATCAATGAAAATTGATCAACAACTTTTCACCTCTGCATATATTTGACTCTTCTGTTATTCATTTTGAAATTCTTTTATAAACTCTAAAACAATCTTTATATATATAATTGATTTTGTAACAATAACTTGAACTTACAACTTAAACCTACATAGTTTTTCTCTCCATGTACTGTTGAGTCATGATCAAAACCTTAATCACTTCGTATTTGAATCATTTTGGATTTTTACCACTTTGATACCATGTTATTTTTCTAAATAAACAATAAATCTTGTAAACATAATTAGAAATAGACTCAACAAACTCATGTAAAATATATGTTTTTATTGTAACGAAGTCAATTGAAGTAATGGGATTGATCCCCTTTTATGTCATTGGCTAGGTAGTTGTGCTACCATTACAATGTCACTTCCATATTTAAATATTATCTAACAACCATTTTATTAGTCACTTATATGAACGTGACTTTACTGCATCAAGTAATCCTTATATTCTAACACCTCTTACATAAAATACACCATCCAGGACCTTGTCAATCCCTCCTCTTGCAATTATTTCATATTAAAACCTTATTGGACAAGACTAACCATAAGAAAATATTTCTTTTGAGCATGCATGTGAGCTTCCATACTACTTTCCACCATCACAAATTCTCTTATTCTTCATTATCTTTCATTAAAGCCTGATCATCTAATTTTGCAATGTATGCCCTTGTAGATTTGTTTTTGGTCCATATAATTTCTTCTACCTCCATATTAATATGGTAGCACTATTCTCAAGATTTCAAATACATTGTTTACATTCCTCTACTAGCTCTCATTGGATATGCATTGGCTCTTCTAAATCCCACTCTTGAAGAGCCAATATATTTGGTTGTTTCTAGATCAACTTCCTCTGTTTTCAAAGCTTTTGATAGCATGTAATTTCTAGTACTCCCCATCCAAGGATCTTTTGCTATCCTGATTCTATCACCCATGCCTATTTTCCAAGCCAACCACATTCTTAGCAAAGGAAAGGCCTTAACTACAACCTTCCATATAACTGATCCAACTATATACGTTTTTAATTCCCTTCTTATCCATTCTTCAACTGGTCTAAGTTTTATGTAGTTTCCAATCATTACTTTCCCCATAATCCCTTTATTTTCAAAATTATCCACAAGCTCTTTGATACTAACCTTGCTAGGGCTTGGCCAAATAAATGGATATTTTTAAGCCCCACCCTCCTTGATATTTGGGTTTTGCCAAATTTTTCCATTTCACAAGAGAAATCCTTCCTTTTCCCTATTTCATATCCACACCAAAAAGAATTATTTCTTCCTAATTTTATCCAATGTTCCCTTCATAATATAAGCTAATGAATGCCAATACAATGTGATCCCTTCCAATAGTGAATTATTTAAAATTAATCTGCCTCCCTTATATAACCAACTGTGGCACCAATTGGTCACCCTTTAATCTATTCTTTTACAAATCCAGTTCTCTTCTTTTACCCTATAATCATTTTGTAATGTCTGAGAACACCACCTTTACAATTATTCGTTCAACCCATTGAATAACAAAGATGATTTATTAACACTAACCTACATACTTGTAGCCTTGCAATATACTTCTAGTATTTCTTTGTACCTTTTTTCTTCCTTGTATGATCCTTCCCCAAACAATAAACATCGTATTAAAACAATAAATGAGTCAAAATCACAAAACTCCTTACTCTTATGCCTCTTAAAGCCCCTTCCCTTTTTGCTACAATGACCATCCTACTTAAACCATCTACAATAAGTAAACAAAGAAAAGATGATAAAGGACAACCTTGCCTAAGTCCCCTTTATGGGAAGAAAAACTTGGAAGTTGAGCCATTAATCAAGACTACAAAAGATGTGAAGATACATGTCACATTATCCAATACACAACCATAACTTTCATGCCAATCTAAATTAACACCAATACGAGATATAACCAACTCACCTTGTCACAGGCCTTTGCTAGATCTAGTTCCATTATCACGGCTTGCATATTTTTAACCTTTACTAAATGAAGGCCTTATTGAGTTGTCTCGACAACATCGTGAATCTATCTATTAAAAAGAAAGCCAAATTGTGAACATCTAATACATAATTAGAAATCATTGTTTTTAATATATTAGCGAGGATCTTTGCTATTATCTTATATATTAAATTGCACAAATATATTGGTTTGTAAATATCAAAGGACACTGCCACATTTTTCTTTGGAATAAGAGATATAAAGATAGAATCCAATGCCCCTGAGTTTTTCCCTAAAATCTTAGATTCCTCAATCATCCTTAGAATATCTTCTTCCATCATCTCATAAAACCCCAAATAAAATTCTGCAGTCCACCCATCTAGACCTGGACTCTTTTCCTTCTTAAATAATGAGAGGATAACTTTGAGTTATTCCTTTGTAACCTTGGATTCCAACTCCTCATTCTCCCGATCCTCCATTACCCTAGAAAAGAAGAGATCACTTTCAACATTTCAAACAATATTTTCCCTTGGAGATTCCTGGAATGGGTTACTACAACTCTTGCATTTTCTATTTCCTCAAGCTTTCTAACTCTGACACCCCCATATTTTTTTATCTCTTAGATTGTTTTAATGTTTCTTCTATGTTTAGCATAATTCTATTTTATTTTTTGGTATTTTTGTCCCCTTCTGCTTACCAAATTGCTCTTCTCTTCAACCTCCATTCTACCTCTTCTTGGGCCAACAAATTACTTTTCCTCCTTTCTAATTCTTTTAGATTTCTTAATTCCACTTATGTAGAGATTTCTTTATTATTGTTTTCTAGCAAAGAAAAATTATCTACTCTTTTATCTATGTAAGTTCACGATGTGCCTTTTTTGCTCTTTTCTTAGCCAATCTTCATATACTTTTTAAACTTGTTTTAGATTTTATGTCATTTGTAACATTTATGTTCATACTTTCGGATCATACTTTTTCCAACTTTGTATGACAATATTTTTGAATTTTTCTTCATCCATCCATTTATAATTGAACTTGAAAGGACTCAATGACTTGGGGTCTTCCTTTTCTAATTGTAATTAAATTGGCAGGTGGTTTGAGGCTCCCCCTTCTCCAACCCAAGTTTTCTTTCTTCCTTCCTCTCCAAGTATCCTTTTTAGAATTAGAAACCTATCTAACCTTTTATATACTCCCTCTTTCTTACTTCTCAAGATTCTCCAAGTGGGCACTAGTTGGATAGGCTCCAAGTCACAAATCCCTACTCTAACAGAATGGGAAATTCCTTTACTTCTTTCTGATCAGAGAGTGCTCTACAACCTTTATGAGTTATATGGAGGTTTTGAAGGCCTACTTGGATCCCCCTTTAAAGGATTTATTGAATTTACTCCCTCACCCTCATTCTATTCCTTAAAAGACAAATAAATATAATAAAAAGAATTGTTTTTCGTACCTTTCAATGTGCTTTTCTGGTCCATTGTTGCTCCTAGATCCAAGCTTACCTAAACATCTTCTTTCTAAACATCCCCATTTCTGGATGTTTCTCCCTCTACTATTTGTTCTTTGTGCCCCTCTAATTTTGCGAAGTTCCTAGTTTTCTTTCCTTCTATTTCTTTGCTTGGAAATCCATGGGAAAGCCCAAGACTTCTTTTGAAAACTTTGATGCATTTCCCTTCTTCCTACACATCTTTTTTGAGTTTGGATTTGGGGAATTCCTCCATAGATGCATCGTTATTTTTCTCTACGGTTTGGTTATTGAAAGGGGATATTCCAATCATCCAAAGATTGTGTGTATAAGTCCACTTTTGAGTCCACATTCTATTTCAATTTCCTTTGGTAAAACCTCTTGAATGTCTATTTCTACTAGGATTCTAACCATTCTCTTGTCCACCTTGTGGCTAAAATCATCTTTGATAGCTATGAACTTCCCAAAACTACTTCTCACTGCCTCTAAGATGTCAATGTTCCATAACTCCTTTTGTAACCCCAACATCTTAACCTAAATAGGTTGTAAATGTATTAGTTCCTTCCTTGGAAAAAACCCAAGATGCCATCTTCCAATGTCCATGTAGGATGCTCCCCAAAACGTTTTTTTTGCAAAATCATCTAAACATATTCTCTATTCCCAAATTCAAATGCCAACTAACCAAAAACTTGGCCGATATGGTAAATTGGTATGTAGTTGAGTAATTCTGGCCATTCATGCTCCATCCATACGTACAAAGAAACTTCTCACAATCGTCTTTCTTCAAATGTACTAGTTAAGGCTTTGTTAATCAACCCCGTCATTGATTCAATTCATACATCTTCCCTTACAACCAACCTAAACTTCTCTGCTTTTGATTTTACCCTCTTATCACTATGTTTCTTCCCCTTACCTTGGTTCATTGAACGACCTTTTCCTCAATTTACTCCTCTTCTATATTGCCACCTTACCTTGGTTAGATGGAAACAATGGATCTTGAAACTGTGGTATAGTCCTCCTGGTACTGACAACCATAAAGGATCCTCTTGTCAGAAACTCAATTCTCGATCCTTTTCCTTTCTAACTCAGACCCCAGATATCATGTCTTTTAACCTTGTATCACCACATGATTCATTTTGGTCCAGTTCCATAGTCCTGCTACTTTTTGTGCCAATATGACCTATGAACTCATCCTTTCAAGAGTCATTTTTTTGGATAGACTTTCCTAAGGTTTCCCTAGGGCTAAATTTCCCTTCTTCCTGATGTCTTCATTGAAACATTCTAAATCTCCGCTAATTTTTCTCTTGACACGAAGATATATTTTAAAAAGCTTCTTCTTCATGCTTGGCACAATGCACTAATTCCTACTCCATACCTCCTTGCCATAGTGTTTCCTCACAAGCCTTCAATTTCACCCTCTCCACTTCCAGTTATCCTACATTATCTCCACAAATGAGAATTTAATCGAATTATTCATCCACCACACATTCCTAAGTTTTTATATGCAAAACATTTATTTATCTTTTTCCAAGAACACAATCACAACTTATATTCAAAGATATAACCAAAATTACACTCTTCAGGTGCTAGAGCACTATAGCCATATAAAATACTAAACTTGTAGTTTAAAAACTAGAGAGTCTATTCACATATAGGCTAAACATCAAAACACAAAAAAGTATATCATGACTATCTTTAGAATATTCAACATAACAAAGCTATACACATTTGTAATCAATATAATAATAGAAGGAAAACACAACTTATAAGTTGCTCCACTATGATAATATGAATCCTAAAAACCCATCTTAGAAAAACCAAAGAACTAAACAGAGTAGGATTTCTATTTAAAACAACAAGTAGAGAGACAAAAAATAGACGTAATAACTCCATCAGAACTTGCACTAAGAAGAGGACTACAAAGTCTCGATAAACTCTTCAATCACCCAATAGCCAACTTCAACATGGAGCCCCTCATTTGAGAGCTTATCAACACCTTCATTTAACTCCCTAAAAATATGAGTGAAAGAGAAGAAATCAAAGATAGATGCAATCACTTTTAGTTGTTCCCCCAAGGGAATTAAATAATAGTCCCACAACTGACGTCTCCCATGCATCCAATTCATTACTAATGAATAATCACCATACAATTGTAGAGTAGTAAAAAACTTATCACTTAAGGGAAAACAACAACTTCAATGCCAATAACTCAACAATACTATTTGATCTAAAATTAATTCTTGCTTAAAACCTTTAGAAATGAGTATTAGAAAGAAACAAGTGTTGCATGGTACCTTAGTCCCTGCCAGTTAAGTTTTTGAAATAATATGGGATCAAAGGCCACATTGCTTACCATGATTTTGTTGTATCAAGTTCTAAAGATGGCAGAATCTGAAGTCTTAATTGTCCCACGTCGACCCCCAACGTAAAATCTAAATACTATAATTAGAATTTGTGAGTATTTTGTTGGATACCCCAACTGCTTTGGATGCATGCAAAATCCCAGAAGTCTTTAGCCATTGCCCTTTTTATTCACAACTATGCATTGTTGCTTTACATTTTCTTTTTATTGTCAATGCCATTGTATTCTGATCCGAATTGTTTTTGCAGATGTTCAAGTAGATTATGGGTTTCAAAATCATATTTAATAAGGTGGGAAGTGCACTGCCCACCGTTGATTTCTATCTGTTAGCAACAAAAGATTGATGGGATAGTTATTACCTGGCATATAATTTTCTGACCGTATGTATGTTCAAATAGGTTTCTGTGGCGAGAATTATGTTCAGAGATTGTCGGAAGAACCACAGTATTTAAGACATCTGGTTGTCGACGTTTCGGATCCATAACAGGATCCATCATCAGGACCAAAAAAGTCTGAGAAAGATAGTGAGAGAAGAGCCTATATTAAATAGTGATGAGGCGGGTGAAAGAACTGCGTTTTGGCTGGGTGAAACCCTCTTTTTAGGAGAAATTTAGGGTTGACCGGGAGTTTTGGTAAAAACCCTATTAATTTTATGTTGATTAAGGTTTAATAATGAGGAAACCCTAGTATTAAGGAGGTACAATTAATCTAAGCGATGATAGTTTTGTCAAAATTAATGTTAGTTAGTTGGAGATAATTATCTCCAACTAACTAACATTAATTTTGACAAAACTATCATCGCTTAGATTAATTGTACCTCCTTAATACTAGGGTTTCCTCATTAT
>JASDQU010735336.1:431628-446065 GCA_032191745.1 Picea mariana
TGTACAAAGTCATTATGGATTGTAATATTCTCATGATCAACTAATACTTCCAGTTGAGTCTTCATTACTCCACTTATGGAAATTATAATGTATTTCGACCATCACATATAGTCCTCTAACCACACAGATTAGGGGGCATTTGTTACAACAAATTTCGCCCCACTCCATGCAACTTGCTTGGATAGATTTCCATTTCCCTATGCAGAATTGAAGTTCCATTTTTGTGCCTTCCATAGCCAAATAATAATATTTTTCCACATATACATGCCATATCAGTTATTCACCAAGTGTATATGTAGGTTTCTCCACTACATCCCACATACATTGGGTATGGTGCTCAAAATTAAAAAGTATGTCGGGTTTCCATGCCATGTCATGAGATCCATGATTCTTGACCTTCCATATATTGGAAATGCTCTGACTCGGCCCTACAGTTCCATTTGAAGGATACAAATTGAGCCATATCCAAGCCTTGATAGACTAATTCAACTCTGAGAGAAAATACACTCTGGAGAAATTTCACTTCATATTGAGTCTACATCCCTTTATCCTTGAAAGTATGAACTCTTTGTTCATCCCCCAAGATCTTCCTTCTTTGTGACAGAGAACCTCATTGAATCCTTTATATGAGCTTGCCTTTGCTGGAGGATTGAAGTGGTGAAGAACCAACTGGAGGGACTTAGTTTCTCGGTTCCGATATGTGTTGTTACAGAAGTTTGTCACCTATGTACTTCTACTGATTATTTTAATAGAAATACTATTTTCTCGTCCAATTGATATCCTGCAAATATTTGAATTATTATTCCATGGGAGTATTTGTCATGTATGTTAATGGATTATGCTAATCTATATGATAACATTATATATTATCACCATATGCTTGTGTATCTTTGTTGTTGAGGACAAACTGCAAGTATAAAGCTTTGGTTCATGTGCTCAACAATGGTCTTCTTTGAACGTCAAGATGAGGTAGGATCTTAGTATTGTTTGGTTATAATTTCAGTTACATAGAATACTTGGGATTAGAGTTGATTTTTGCGTGTCATTTCATCTATCGTGGTTTACCCATTTCGATAGAGAGATTTTCATCGTAACAAATGTGACTTACAAAATGATCTAAAAAATCATTTCCTGTAGATTAAGGTCAATCCTAAGAAGGGTAATAGGCGATGAAAAATTTGGATTTCTTCAAAATAGATAGATACATGATGCAGTGGCCATATCTTAGGAATATATACATGCAGTGAAGAAAAAGAAACTCAAATATTCCAAACTAAAACTGGACCTGTCAAAGGCTTATGATTGTGTTAACTAGACCTTCCTCCAGTTAGTTCTCATTCAAATGGGCATGAACCTCAAAACAATAAATTAGATAATGGGTTTCCTTAATAGTTCTTCCTTTGTGGTCTTGATAAATGAAGCAACTTCACATTTCTTCAGAGCCTCCAAGGGTCTACGCCAAGGTTTCCCTTTGTCACTCTTTCTATTCCTAATAATCGCGGACGTCGTAAGCATATTGGTAAAAGATTCTAGATTTGAAGGGTTGTTAAGAGGTCTAAAAGTGACAAATTCATAAACAGTCTCACATATTCTCTTCATTGATGATATCTGGTGTAGTATCTATGGCTCTTTGAGGGACATTTCTTACCTCAAGAAAACTCTATCCCTGTATTGTAAGGAAACATGCATGTGGATTAATATAGAGAAGTCATGCTTATTAACCAATCAATGCTTGGGGGCCGAGGTTACTTCCTTTCTCTTTATGCTTCCAGTTTAGTATAAATCGATGGATGAAGGGGTTAAATACTTGGGATTTCATCTTAATCATAACAAGTACACGAAGCCAGACTGGGGATGGATTATTCGCAAGGTGGAATCGAGAATTGATTCTTGGGTTTTTAGAACTCTTTCCCGCAGAGGTAGGATAGTATTACTTAAATATGTATTGGAAGGAATACCAGTCTATTGTAACTCGACCGCACCCATTCCTAATGGTATCCTTGATAAGATCACAAATCTTATCATCCTCTTTTTATGGGCTGGCAATAAATCTTCAGGAGGGTTTCATTTAGCGAAGTGGTCCTCTTTAGAAACCCCCAAAGATTTAGGAGGTTGAGGAATAAAATATCTATGTATATTTTCTAGAGAATTGGTTGGAAGGAACTTATTGCGCTTATCGGTAGGGAATACGCTATGCACAAAATTGATGAGATCCAAATACCTCCCAAACCTATCTGTCATCGAGTGGTTTAGTAAACTGAATAAATCCTCAAAAGGGTCCATAGTGTGGAAGGCTCTGGTCCAAGCATTCCCACTGGTAGGAGAATGGGTGGTGTGGAAAATAGGTGATGGAAAAAATGTCAGGGTGGGATAAGATCCTTGGTTTGGAGCTGGCAATAATTTCAGACTCTCCTCCCCCTCATCCTTTCCTTAAGGATAAATAACATCCACTATCATCCTAGTGCCTACATTGGTATCCCTTATCCTCAAGGGTGAGGACGTTGGAAAGATGTGACAACTTTAGGCCTCCTTGTGGCCCTTCATGATGAATGGAACTTCTATGTTTCTCGGTTATGTGAAAATTTCATAAATATTTCCCAAGAAAACAAGGATAGATTGTGTTGGTCATGTAACCCAAAGGACATATCCTTCACAGCCAAGAAGGGGTACAAAGCATGGCACAAGGAAATGAAAAATTCCCAACCACAATGGTGGTGGAAGATTTTATGGAAATCCAAGGCCCCAATGTGTTGTAAACTAATTATGTGGTTGGCCTTAACCAAAATTTTTTTGACCTAGTATAATCTAGAAAAAAGGAACTGGTGTGGTCCAAATCACTATGTACATTGCTAATTAAACTCCGAATCTGCCTCTCACCTTTTTCTCTTGTGCCTTTATGCAGGTCAGGTTTCCATGGCGATAAAAGAAAAGTTTAAACTAGGTGCAGATTGGAATAACTGTAACCTTGAGGAGTGTTATAAGTTGTGGATTCAGGACAGGTCATTAAGGCTCTACGCAGGCCTACCATGTATTTTGGTTTCAAACTTATGGTGGGCACACAACTCGACAATTTTTAAATATAAATGGATGTTTCCAGAAGTAATTACATCTCTAACCCTGGCACAGGAAACAGAGTCTAAAGAGAACCCAAAAAATCTAAAGCAAAGGGTACTCTCCTTTCTTGTTCTGGATTATTCTGTTCCATGGGGTTATTTTGACGGTGCCAGCCAAGGATGCCCACCTTCCATTGGCGAAGGAGTTGTGTTATTCTTAAATAAAAACCATTATATTTACATCAGGTATGCTCCAAGTGGAGGTTCCAATAATAAAGAAGAACTCATAGAATTGTGGAACCTTCTAGAGACAACAAAGCAAAAGGATATCAGGAAGCTTCAGGTCATGGGAGATTCTAAGTTGGTGATTGATTGGGCTAAAGGAAAAATCTCCATTCAAAACATCATTGTAGCCAATATATTAAGAGACATAAGACTTTCTTTTCAATCATTTGATTGGATGTCTTTTCAACATAGATTGAGAGAACTTAATGTAAAAGAGGATGAACTCTCAAAATAATATTTACAGTTGCAAAGAGGGGCCTTCGGGTAGTATGATTATTTTGAAGTAACTGAAACAAAAGAAATGGAATTATAGTTGTGACTTTTTATGTATACGACTCGAAAATGATGCATGGATATCAAAGATAGTACAAAATGTTTTGTAAGGATATAAAACAATAATATTGATACAAACTCAGGGTCTTTTTGAAACAGTCTGAAAGTGATCCAGGTGGATATTGGTGGCCACCCACCTATTCCACTAGCTCCAAAAACAGTTTTCCACCTTGGTTGTTTTTTGGGTTCCAAACTTCTGGGGCCGTTTTGAGGCCCTAAACGACATGTTTTTGGGATTTGGGGCCCAAGTGATTGTTATAGGCGCTGTCTTGGGCCAATCAAAAATCGCTATTCTCGATTATACCTTTCCAACGGTGTGTCGAGTGCCCCAAACATAGATCGTATGCAAAAGTTACGCCTCGGGGAAGTTGACATATCAACTACCCCCATTGGGGGCCCGCAAACCTTTTGTTTTTTCATCTTCCGGGGTTAGGGTTTTGGATTTTACTTATGTTAAAAAGGCATTTGGAGCCTCATTGTAACAATCATATTCTTGCAAATGCGAGTAGCTGTCACATCTCTTCTCAGAGATAAGCTGCCACCATTCTAGCAAGTCTTTCATTCTGTATTTTTATAGTTTTGTACATTTCTCACATTGATAGAAATTGTGTATTACTGTATCTCTGTGTTTATGGTTGCATCTATGATACATTATGTTATATTATTGGTTATGTGAGCTATCTCTATATATTTATTTATTACATCCCCGCTCTCATTTCGTGCCAAAAATAATCTGAATCAGAAAATAAACCTTATAAGATAGTTTTGCAGGTTTGAAACATATATATTCTATGAATATAAGAAGATTAAAATATAAGAAGATTTATTCTATAGAAAAAAAAAATTATAAAAAATATTGTTCCAGTATTAATGAGTATTAATGATTGAACCTTATATTCTTAACAAAGAAAAATATTTTTTTATAACTCTAGTTTGTTGATACATCATCATAATACTTGAACTTTTTTATTATTCAAATATCAAGCTTGTAATCTTCAACGAACTTTGTAAATAATACACTTTATGAAAATGCATGTCATACATTCATTGATTATTATTCAATAGTCATACAAATAGCGTTCAAATTTCAAGCTTATAATCTTCAACGAACTTTGTAAATAATAAAATAATATCACTTTATGAAAATTCATGCCATACATGTGTTCTTTTCATTGATTATTAGTCCCTGCCGAAGGAAAGCTAGGGACTCTAGTGATTGGTTCGACGTTGACTAGCAATTAGTTTGAGTATGAATACAAATATTTTTTTTCTTTTCTAAATACAAACTTGTAAATAATGAAAAAAAACAAATTAAATTATTTCGTTATAACATTTAAATTGATTTTATTAACCCTTCTATTGGCTGAGATGATCCAAGTCCTTATTGCCTATGATCCTAAAGTTTTCAAACTATATTATAAGTGTGTTTGACAAAATGCATTTTCTGCAATGTCTAATTTTTAAGAAGCTTTTATATGAAACGTCGATGATCCTAAGTTTTCAGTGTATATTACAAGTGTCTGACAAAATGCATTTTCTAAGTTTTATGAAGCTTTTATATGAAACGCCAATGATCCTAAGTTTTCAGTGTATATTATAAGTGTTTTCTGCAATGTCTAAGCTTAATTAAGCTTTATTAAGACTTAACTTTTACTGCATTATCGCTTTACTGTCAAATGTCAGTCTGTTGTATCAACACTCAGATGTCAGCTTTAGTACTCAAATGTTAACCAGCTAGCCAGCCTGCCTACCTACCGAATCCTTATCCTGCACCGCCATGCGCTTCCACCCTTTATCCTGTACCGACATGCCATTCCACTACCTCGCTTTCTAACTTGTCCTAGGATCCTTATTAATCTTACTACACACACAGGGGCTTCGAAACCAACTTGTTCCTGAGGAAGCTTATAAATATCTCTATGACCCCATACCTAGAAGAGGCCAAATCTCTCTATGACCCCATACCTAGAATAGGCTAGACCATGATATGCCAACGTTCCAAGAGCGCCCATCTCCAATCACCAACAAAACCTTTTCTTTATCCGATGAAGGAATCTGATAATAGGAAGGCAAACCCCTTAGTAGTAGGGCCTTATTAGTAGGGAGATCGGAGTGCGTACGAAATCTCGCTCATTAGGGTTTCGGTCCTTCTGGACTAATGGATCCGCAGCTTACATGCCTATTTAAATCTTTGCACAGGCAGGAAAGATTTATTATGTGATTTCGAACACACCAAAGGCTGTCAGCTAATCAACCTAGCAGCAACAGCCAAGCAAAAGCATTGATAAGTACGACTTCGGGGACCACCTTCCCTCTAATCCTTTCACCTCTAAGCCCAATCCTCTCGTCCGACCCAAAGAGACGTGCTCGTCCGGCCAGGCATATACCATTCTCTCTCTAGAGTGCATTATTTTCTGCAAGGACATTTGGATGAATGGCCCCAATTATTATCATTCTTAAGTGTACGTTACAAGCGGAGTTGAGAAGGGCCAAGGAGGCGTGTAAGTAAGTATACTTCCAAAAATATGAGTTTTATTAATTTCCAAACAACTCGAAAAAATGAATAGATACCTACATGATCCCTGGAAGAGAGAGAAGGTCACCCCAGCAAATCCCTCCGACTTGTTAGAGAAATCTTGGTATGGCACTAACATTAGAACAAGACTTTTTTTCATTTGTTAGATAGTAGCATGACAGATATACCTCCATAAGTAGTGTTTAAAATTCAAAAAGTACAGTTGTTGCAGATTTTATTCAAATTTCAAGACAAGAATTGGAAGAAGCTAGAAGAAGTGATTGATAATAGCAGATATCAAACCAAGATTCAAACAATTTATAAGAACATGATAATTACCTCTTCTCCTTGCTCCATGTGCATTGTTTGTTTAATGGTTACACATATGATGTAAGTTGTTGGATCATCAAATTTAATTTGTAAGATGTCATTTAAATTTGCAGTGAAATCTGACCCAGAGCTATCAGTTCCATATATAGAAACTATTCCCTATGTCACAAGCTACCCCTACCCGAATACCACAACCAACAACAAGACCTACAGTATTCAAATATATACCAGGATTAAAACATATACCAGATAAGATATACCATGTATCAAACCATGTAAATACCAGGTAAGTATAAACCAAGTAATACAAATCTAAGTTACCCGCATGACCTCGAAAATAGCATTCGTTGCCCCTAGCTTTCATTGTCCTTTATTTTGTTTCCCCTAACAATAGATACTTTCTTTTCATTTTATTTTGTTTCCCTTCGAATTCCTTCCTTGAGGTATTTTGCGAAGCACACCACTCTGATTTCTTATTCTTCTGTACTCGCTCAAATTTCTTATCAAATTGATTACCAGTCTACCTACTAATATATTCGGTTTCCTACATGAGTAGTTGGATGATGATAAACATCCAAGTCGTATCCGCCTATGCATGCGAAGTTTTCTCTTCTGAACCAGGAACTGGTTCTGGGTCTATTCTTGATATCTTCTAAGAACAGACTTCTTACTCGTACTGGCCAAGCCTTTGCTAACTCAGAGTTTAATCAGAGGCTATGAAAAGATTAGATAGAAGTCAACTCAGGTGACGGGATTTCTCCCTATGCCCATGCTCCTGGTTTAGTTGCTTCCTTTTTCTTTTTCTACATCACTGTAACTCAACACTCGATAACCAGTCTTCATCTTTAGCTAGCATGACGATTGAATTTCAAGGTTGATGATTGCTTCTTTTCGTCTTCAGATTCGCTA
This sequence comes from Picea mariana, assembly GCA_032191745.1. NCBI lineage: Eukaryota > Viridiplantae > Streptophyta > Pinopsida > Pinales > Pinaceae > Picea > Picea mariana. Next base: position 439,054 of record JASDQU010735336.1, read on the forward strand.
TGCTAACCCTTCCCCATAACTTTAAGCTAGAAATAACTCATACTTACACACCACTTCTGAGATCTATAGGTGACGTCCCCCTTCCCTGATTGACAAAAAGTCAGGTTAATGAGATGGTCTCAAATATATTGTGCAGCTACGTCGATTAGAAAAGGATGACACRCGTTGGTGAATTCATTAGCGTAAGCATGTTGGGGCTTATGGCATGGGAGGCACGCGGTGGGCATATTTAGTTAAAAACATAAACTAGCACAGCCACATAATTGTGACTGATGAAGTTAGAAAAGTATATTTACTTTATTAAACTTAATTTTAAAGTAAATTTTAATTAGGTTAGTAAATAAAATCTGATATATTCATTTAATGTGATTGTGCTAGTATATGCAGGAGCATCATACAAGTTCCACTTGCATTTTCATTTGGCTGGATATTGACAATACCTGTCCAGTCTTATGCGAGCAATTTCGTGAAGAACACAGCTGAGTTCATTGAGCCATCGTGAAGAATGCAGCTAGGAAGAGACACTTGGCATTATATATTATTAAGGTATGTACAATATGAAACATGTGGACGGCTCTTGAGGAAAATGTGGGGACAGGTGAGAAAATTCGTGGTTAATAATCCAAACTTGGTAATGTTAAACGTTAATTATTTAAATGTGGCAATCATATAGTGCTATAGTAATTTCTTAGTGCTATAGTGATTTCTTAATATGATTAGGTAAATGTTAAAAAGTAAATAAGTTAACCGATGCATTAAAAAATAGAAGGAGATTATGAAGAGTAAATCACATTCATTGATTTGAGAGGACGACTAAGAATATTCCAGCATCTTTAATTGTTAGCCATCATATTAGAATTTTAGATTAAAAGATGATTAATTGTGCCCATTGCCAATAGGTATAAGCCTTTCAGCTTAATAAAATACTTAACACATGGCCCATGAAAGACATGACACCTTTATGCATGTATTACATTTACCTCTAGATAATTTCAAGGGAAGGAGCCCAGGAGATGGACAATCACTTGTCCTTTGTTAGCACGACGGAGAATGATGAGCAGTGCATAGACGAGCGATTTTTCTCTGTTATTGTTTTCCACCAAGAATGCTGGATTTYGACTCTCTGGTCGGGATTCTGTGATGTTGATATTCATGGAACATGACGTAATTGTTCTAGATTTAGTGAAAATCGTGGACCGGAGCGGTTGAAAAGATAGATTCTCGAGGTACTTTCTGTATCTTACCTCGAATCGCATTTGACTCCCTTTGGACTGTGAAATGAAAATTCTGGCAGAAATTCTTTAAAATGGATTTTTTATGGTTTTCCTTGTTTGAGGGGTGGGATGTTTTTGACATCTTTGGCGATGGGTAAAAATGTTTTCGACCCCTATATATTGGGAGCTAATATGCGCTCGTTCCAAGTTTGTAGCCTGGGTCATCTTGGGGCTCCCAGCCTCCCTCTTCCATTTAAACTACAATAGTTGGTTTTGTTGGTGCTGGATATACTGGCACCGGGTCAATAGCTACTAGTGCTTCCCTGAATAAGCTTATGTTGTTCGTTGCAAGCGGTGGAAAGTTGAAACATTTACACAACGAAGGGGTTTTGGCTTGTGACAGTAGATGCCGACAGATTCAGATGTTGTTCCTTCAGAAGATTATAAGATTCTAATTGCAGATATTGCTTGTACGAAAAGCATTCCTTCCTTCTTATGGTTGCGATGGCAGGCTGCTGGTATAGATCTGAATATATTTTGTTTTTGTTGATTGTGGGAATGACTGTGGAGTTGGAAAATTGCAGAGTCCAACTTATCAATATAAAATCATAACAAATAATATATGGATACATTATCATAATTGTCATCTAAACACTTCTATTCCTGTAATTCAAGTTTGTTAAAAATATTACTATTTTTGCTTGCAAACATAGGCATACAAAATTAAGACACAAGGTCAATTAACATGATATATTTTCAATCAAATATGTCTAACCTGGGAAAATCCGATGATTGAACCAATATAAAATTGAAAGAGGTGATACCCACATCAGAAACGATGTAAAAAAGAACTTGGACAAGACATTGGATGACGTGGTTTGTACCTGCAATATTGAAAAAAGATCCCGATGTTTCAGGCGATAATCATGCGAGTGAAATATACAAAATATTGTCCTTGACAACATTGTGAATGAGAAAATAAGTTGAAAATGTGTCATTAAATCTTAGGCAGGTCATCGGATAGAAATTTTGAAAAAATAACTGGTGAATGTGGGTAGCAATTGGGAAAAGCAGGCTATCCAGTGTCAACTATACTCCTCTGCAATTCATAATACATCACATCTATCTATCTGTTTGGTTCCATATTCCATATGATGCACTACATGTCCAATGTCCATATAAAGACAAATCAATTCCATGCATAATGCATCTACTGTTGCTCAGAAAGCTCCAAAATCTTTGTACTTCCACTGTTGGAAAAAGATTGCCATTCATCCATCTTATTCATAATGTAAAGCTCCAAAATCTTTGTACTTCCACTGTTGGAAAAAAATTGCCATTCATCCATCTCATTCATAATGTGTTTAGATTAGGATGATTTTTCCAAGGTTCTGGAAAAGTACTGTTTTCCAAGACTATTTTACTACACTTACCATAAAAGTTTATAACTTTTGTCCAGCGTTTATCCGATTCCAGTATTTGGTCATTTTCGAACTAATTCCAGAAAAGTGAATTTAAGTTGCAAAACAAAACATCCAGACAAAAATAGAAGAACCAGTGCATATAACAGCCTGCACTATTGGTTTTTACGGAAAATAAAGAAGAACCACTGCGTATAACAACCTGCAATATTGTTTTTTAGAGAAAATATAGAAAAACCACTGAATTTGTTTTAGATAAAATGTAGAACCACTGCATTTGCTTTTTAGAGAAAATATTGAAGAGCCACTTCATATAACAGCCTGCGATATCTTTTTAGACCAAATATTGAAGAACCACTACATATAACAGCCTACAATATTCTTCTTTAGAGCAAATAGTACATATAAAAGCATATACATGAACAAAATCATTGTTTTTTGTTTTTCTTCTCACCTGAGTACAAACACTTTGATTCATTCCATCTTGAACAGTTCTTGAATCCATTATTGTCTATAACTGATACCTGCAACAAACAAATACCATTAGAAACCAGATTCTTTATGTAAATTAATTAAAAATTGCAACAACTACAAGATCCACACAATGTATGGCCTTTTGTTTGATTTTTTGTTTTTCAGAAAAAGGAAACAAAAATGCAAAAGTCCAGATCTGAAAAACGTTTTTTTGTTTTATTGCAATTTCTAGTATCCACCTAAAAATCGAATTTCCAGGCAATCACCAGATTTACAATAAAATCAATGGCCACTTTCGAACCATTACCAGAAAAAAGAAAAATCCGACAATTCCCAGACAATTCCCAGAAAGTGATTTACTATGTGAACAACATCATCAACGAGGAAAGAAAACATCTCACAATTAAAAAATGGGCAACTTGTAAATTCTAGCCCATGGGAGTGTGGCCTAGCGGCAAGCAGAAAGGTGACCGGGTTTGTTGCAGATTCTCTTTCAAATGCGGGTATTCTGATTCCCTTTGGTCATATGATGATTTCAGAAATGCAGGGTTAGGAATCCTATGAGTTCATTCATCAGCCTTTCCTGGATGGTCTGCCTCTGCAAGGCAATTAGCTCAGGTTTTCTACATGTCGCTCGCGAGGCTTCTTCATGTTCCATCTAAGCAGTGTTTATGTGTTCCACTTAGTTTACTTTGGAAGATGTGGTGTGAGTTCGTATGCTCACACGAGTATGGTTTTTTTCTTCAGATATTTGATGCTCTGATATATGTGAGCCATGCAACTTAGTTAGGAATAAAAAGAGTTACATGGCAGCAATGTGTCATTCCTTCTTCAGTGCTTTCTAGCCAAAGTATGCATCTGGGTTTGCTTGCTGCTGCAGCTCATGCTGTTGCCACAACGATCATGTTTTACATTTTCTATAATCCAAGGTATACTTCATAACTAATGGGGGGTCTTTGTATTGGGGTCTAGAACTGATATAACAACTGGATGGGTAATATGCTGACTAAACAGAACTAGCATTAAATAGATATGGTAGTTAAGTAAAGTCTGATGAAAATGTGTATATTTAGTTTCTGATGAAAATGTGCATATTTAGTTCCTATTATAGTTTAATGAAATTATATAGCAATACCATTGTATTATGAATCTTAATATTTTTTGTTGTTTTAAAAATGGTTTAAGTTGTTATTTGCATGCCCAATTCTAACCGGGACACATTCATGTAATATCACTTGTTAAAATGAGTAAACTGTGAAATGCAATGGCCATTATGGTATTAGTCGAATAGGTATCTTTATTAAAAATCCAAATGTTTCTCATACATTTCTTTCCAATACTACTTAGTCATTTACTTTTAGATATTGCAATTTCTTCCGAGTACTACTCCGTCATTTACTTTAAGATATTCCAAACTACTATTGGAAAATGTATTTCTTAAGAAGCCTTAATAAATTTTGATGTAAATGCATTTATTAAAACTGCTGTGATTCAAGAGGGGTCCATTTGATTCACCATCATTTTCTATATACATTTTATGGTTTTGAAATCACATAGTAATATTTTCAATTTCATTGTCGGTAGGGACATATTTTCAATTTCATTGTCTGCAGGGACATCGCCACTTCAGCGGCTTGTTATTTAGTAGTCATCCAAATAGAGCTAGTCAAATTTGAAACGATAGTCATCGAAATAGAGTTAGTCAAATTTTAAGCACCATTCAAATGCCATTATGATTTTTCACAATATATACATTAATAATAAATTTAAAATATATGAAAAAATAAAAGTAACATGTTTTTTAATGAAAAGCAAATGAGTTTCAGACTTTTAAAGGGTGCAATTGATTTGTAATTAATATCATTTGTAATTTATGAAATTTATGCTAAGCATGTGTTTTTTACATTGATTATTTCAATTGATGTTGTAATTAATATCTGAAATTTATACCATGCATGTGTTTTTTACATTGATTATTCACTATATTCCCCACTAGTGATCCAAATAGCATCCTTTAAATTTAAAGTATTATGCAATTGTCATTGTGATTTGTGTTGTGTTTAGATATTAATTTTTCAAATATAAAGATAAATAATAATAAATTTAAAATATACGAGAAGATGAAATTGAAAGTATTGTGCAATTGTCATTGTGATTTGTTTAGATATTAATTTTTCAAATATATAAAAAATAAATAATAATAAATTTAAAATATACAAGAAGATGAAGATAATATGTTCTTTTAAATGATATTAAGTTAAATTAAAATTTATTTATTTATAAAAATATATATTACACATAAATTTATTATATATTTTTATAATTTTATTATTATTTAAAAATAATTATTATTATTTAATTAATATAATATTTATTAATAAGTAATTATTGATTGTGCTTGTACGGGTGTAGATCAATTGGCATGTGCCGTGTAAATGGAAAGAAATATGTTTGATTTTCACCTGCCTTTACTTGTGCTCCATGCTTGTGGGATGTGTAGGGCACCTCCGGTTATAGTGGTAGAGTTGTCGATTCCCCCAATATAAAAATTAAAAATTAAAAAAATTATTAATTTTTAAATAACATTATTAAATTAAATATTATTATTAATTTTTTTTATAAAATAAAATCAATAATATAGAATTCATATTATGATTCGATGACACTAAAAAAACTGAAATATGTTCAGAGATTGTCGGAAGAACCACAGTATTTAAGACATTGTTCAGAGATTGTCGACGTTTCGGATCCATAACAGGATCCATCATCAGGACCAAAAAAGTCTGAAAAAGATAGTGAGAGAAGAGCCTTTATTAAATAGGGATGAGGCGGGTGAAAGAACTGCCTTTTGGCTGGGTGAAACCCTCTTTTTTAGGAGAAATTTAGGGTTTGACCGGGAGTTTTGGTAAAAACTATATTAATTTTATGTTGATTAAGGTTTAATAATGAGGAAACCCTAGTACTAAGGAGGTACAACTAATCTAAGCGATGATAGTTTTGTCAAAATTAATGTTAGTTAATTATAGGTTGGAATAATGAGGTAAACCCTAGGTTTTAGGAAGTTAGTGTTTGTTTGACTAATTAAAGTTAATTTTATGTTTAAAATATTAATATTAAATTAAAAGGCTAAAATAACCTATATGGTAAATGGTTAATTATTTTAAGTTTAAAACGCTAAATTTAGGGTTGGCAATATTAAGGTTACCTTAGTTTAGTAGTAAAAGGTAATAATAATAATGTTATTAAAGCAAGTAAAGACTAACTAAAGCCAAAACGCAGTTCTTTCACCCGCCTCATCACTATTTAATAAAGGCTCTTCTCTCACTATCTTTCTCAGACTTTTTTGGTCCTGATGATGGATCATGTTATGGATCCGAAACGTCGACAACCAGATGTCTTAAATACTAGGGTTCTTCCGATAATCTCTGAACATATTTCTCGCCACAGAAACCTAATTGAACAAACTGAAATATGTTTAATATTTTGAATTTGTATAATTTTTAACTTGCACAGTGTGATCTCTAAATTTTACACAATGTCAACAATTAGTATAAAATTCATATTATTTTTTTTTTTGTAAGTTTAGGGAAATATATTGAATCTTGCTAAAGATAAAACGTTACAGATGTCAGAATATCTCGAGAGACTCTGGCAACATCGCCCCGGTCGGAAACTGATTTTGCCACATGGTCATGGAGTTTCCAATTGTCCATGCAATTTTCAAAAGTTGTGCTAAGCCTAGAGCTAGGATGCCACGTAGCTTTGGAACCCAATAAACTAAATTGTCTGGAAGCATAAAAACTTGAGAAAAATGAGAAAGTTGGGATCAATCGGATCTGAGGTTAGTCTTCTGTTCTTTCCATTGGTCCTACGTAGTGTCCTTACCCAGAATCATTATGTTTG
>JASDQU010735336.1:484070-494313 GCA_032191745.1 Picea mariana
TCTCATGACTTGATTAATTTTTTAAATGAAATTTTTTAAATGAAATTTTTTAAATAAATGAAATTTTTTAAATTTATTTTTAAATATTTTTACTTAGCTTAATGTTAATATTGCTAAAATTAAAATTATGATAGTTAAATATAAAAAAAATGATTCAAAATAAGAAAGTGTTATTTTTTAAACGGGTGTTTGAATAAATCTTGTATTAAGTCATGAAAATATTTCTAAATTCTAAATATAAAAAAGGAGAAGAAAAAAATGTGTTTTTTAAAACTACCTAGATGATAATAGTTGTTAATATTAATCTTACAAATAGTGATGACAACTTGGATATTAAATAAGTAAAATAATTTGAATAAAATTAAATAAATTATTATATTGATTTACTTGATGAAGACTTGTAATATTAATTAATGAAAATAATTATAAAATATTATATTAAATACAAATACTAACCTTCGGATCTGGTCAAAGTTGTTTGAATACAAAGTTCAAGGTGGAGCAATCTGTCGAGGTTAGAAAGGTGGTTCTGTGGAAGGCTGATGTGTTGGGAGGTCAATCAAGTGTTTGAGAATATATGATGAAGATAGGTTCATATCCATGGAACTTGGAAAGTATTGAAAGGAAGATGGGATCGAATAGGAATGTTCAGTAATGCCAAGGTACAACAATAGTTGTGGAGATAAGAGGTTGCGCTATCTGGTAACTCGGTGAACATCGATTGCAAAAGACAGGAAGATTCAGGAAGAGGTATGAACAGGCCATCTAGTAATTACTCAAATGTGAAATTATTCAGTTGTGATGCTTATGTTTTTCATCAACACTCTAAGTATGACATATCAAATAGGTACATCTTTGATATGGTGAGTACCTATTTGATATGGTGATGATGTTAAGGGATGCAGATTTTAGGATCCTACTACCCACAAAATCATGATGGAAAAAGATGCAGTGTTTGATGAATCTCCTTTTATAAAAGATTAAAGATTCAAAGCATGATTGGTAGTAGAAGGGTATTTTGAAGATATTGATTTCCATGAATGTTTCTCACCAGTTGTTAAAATTTTGTTTCTATTTCATGTTGTGTTAGCACTAGTTGTGTTAGTACAACTAGATATTAAATTGTTTTACATGGATTTTTTTGTATAAGGGGATGTATTTGGAACAACCATAACGATTAGTTCAGAATCGCAACATAAGATTTGTTTTCAAAACCAAGAATCATTGTATGGCCTAAAGCATGCCAGAAAAATGGTAGAAGATGTTTGATTCCTTCACGGTGAGCCAAATTTTACAAGAAGTGAGTATAACCATTGTGTTTATGGTATATTCATTATCTTAGTGTTATATGTTATGCTTGTTGTAAGAACAAGCATGGTTGAGGTCAACAGGTTGGCTCAGTTGGTTAGGATGTTGTTATGAAGGATCTGGGAGTAGAGAAATAAATCTTGGGCATGGAAATACACAGAGACAAGAAATATGGTAAGCTTGGTTATCACAACAAAAGTATGTGGTGAAGAAACTCACGTAATTCAATGTGAATAATGTGAAACCGGTAAAATCCCTTCAACTTTCCATTGTAATTTCTCTTCAGGTTTATGTCCTAATTGGTGAAGAAGATAAGGGTCATATGTATCAAATATTATATGCCAGTAAGAAGTTTGATGATTGTGATGGGAAATGGTCAACATTTTCACATGCAGTTGGTGTTGTCAGTAGACACATGGAAAAAATAGGTGAAGAGCATGGAAATAGGTGGTTCAAACATAGAAGAACAAGTATCAACAACAATGGTTGTAGTGATTTAGTTTGTGGTTATGATTCATGATATTTATACAAGATGAGACGTACCTCAGGTTATGTCTTGCAAGAATGCAAGGATCTATTGGGTAAGTTTGGATAGGTACAAGATGTTGTGTTACATGGTGGTAAAAGTTTTGTGCATTTGAATAACAACCCAATGTATCAAAATGGGACAAGTGGATCGATTTATTAGACAGGTTACCAGTGGAGCCAGAATGGTCCATACTGGAGAGAATCATGTAGACATGTTCACGTAACAGTACTCTTAGAGAAGTTGTGGAGCAATGATGGTGTTTGGCTTCTCTAGGATTGCAGGAAAGGTGATGGATAAATTTGGGCATGATATATCAGGTAAGTTGTTGTCAAGGTGGAGATTGTTGTAAACATGAAAATGAACTTCACGTGCGGTCACATGCACATGCATGCAAATATATTTAGAATTTGCATGCATGCACTCTTCTGTTAATTGTTTGTGTAACCAATGGATCTCATTATAATAAGTTTTTCTAATTGTTTGAAAGATGCTATGTATACAAGCATACCCATAGAGGTGAGAGGAAAATGTAGTGGAGTGTGTGAGAAAGATGCAATATTGAGGAGTGAGGTGTGCATGTGGTGATGAGAGGATGGTTGTATGATTGTGTTGTCTATTGTAATTCTCCCTTGATTCATAAGAATATCGATTATCATTTCTCTGTGGATTTTTCTCGCATTGGGTTTCCATATAAATCATTGTGTCAATTGTGTGATTGTTGTTTTTGATTTAATCTTGGTTTTATATTTTTTGTTATTAAATCTTGTTACGTTTTTTGCTTCCACTGCCTTAAAAATAGATCAAAAAATATTCGACGTCACAAGTATTAGAATATAATTACTCTCGTAGTTTTTTTTTGAAAAGTTTTAATTTTAGACTCTAGAAGAGTTTCAACTAGTTGTGGTTAGTTGAAGAAAGCTATAGAAGAACTCAGATCTCAATTTTATATTATTAATAAATTTTGTGAATTTAACTCTCTCCAAAAGCAATGAAATGCATTAAGAATTTTACATCCATAGCTCTTGTGTTCTATCTTTGTTCTATTTTTGTGGATTTGTATGCGATTTTATATAGTGGTAGCTGTAAGAAACTCCCCCTTCCTCCTTCAATTTGGTATCAAATCCAAAGAGGAGGAATCACAAGGGCTTTCACAGAGTCCAAGCGAGACCCTCCGATTCACTCTGGGTCAAGAGTTGAGCGCTCAATATTTAGCTGTTGTCGCTTGGTGGAAGAGGGAGAGACAATCGATTCTGAGATAGTCGCCATCGTTCGTTGACGCAGTTCTCCCCACGCGCCCTTTCTTACACAATAATTGTCAAGAAAGCATCAACGTGCCTTCAAATTTACCTTGATTATGGTAAAACTCCTATGGTAAATATTTTGTGAAGATTATCCGCCTACACATCGTGTGGTTTTTTATTTAGGGTTTTTATTAAAATTCAAATTTATACGGGACATCTATGTTAGATTTTTAAAATATGGTGTTTTGTTAAAATGTACGTGGTGAATATATATTGCTATTTATTTTGTCTAAAGGAGGAGTTGAATATATATTGTTACTTATGAAAAGGAAAAATATATTATTCACTTTATTATTGAGAAGGTATTTTTCTTTAAAAAAATATGGCTTAGGAAAAAACAATTGGTATTTTTAAATAGTAAAAAAAAACAAAGGAAACGAGATCAAAATCTTCATAACTTAAGTGGGGACATCAAAATCTTCATAACTTAAGTGGGGACATACATCAATAGAATATCAAGGCTAAATCAAAGGTATGATTAATCCAAAGTTAAATATTTTTATTGTCACAAGATGGGTCATTATGCACATGAATGTAGGAAGAAGAAGGTTGATCTTAGTAGAAAGGAGGCAAATTATTCCAAGACCTCTGAGAACTATCAAGATTTATTATTCCTTACATGTAATTCTACTCAAGAGACTTATAATGATATTTGGCTATTAGATAGTGGATGTAGCAGTAATATGACATGAGACAAAAGCTTAATTGCAGATCTGAAAGACTTAGTAAGCACTGAAGTCAAGTTGGGGTGAGACAATATTTTAAAATACATGGGAAAAGGAATGGTTAACATCCATAACAAACAGGGTCATAAAATACATGGACCAGATGTGTATTATGCCCCAGGTTTGAAAGATAATCTTATTAGTGTTGGCCAACTTACCGAAAACGGTTATGATGTAATCTTTAAGAGAAATGATTCTTTCATATATGATAAACCTCCCAGTGATATGTTGATTTCTAGGGTTGATTTCTAGGGTGAAGATGATAAAGAATAGAATGTATACTCTTTCCATGAAATATGATAAACAAGATATCTCGCTTGTCTAAAGGAAACGTGTCCAAAATATTTTTTGTTGTGGCATTTCATATTTGAACATCTACATTTTGGTGGTCTAAAACTATTGCAGAAGAAGAAAATGGTTGAAGGTTTGACTCCCATTCAAGAGTTGGCTAGTTCATGTGAAATTTTCATTTTGTCAAATAAGCATGGGGAAATTTTTCCTAGAGCTACATCTTATAGAGAAAAGACACCATTGGAGTTGGTTCATACAAATCTATGTGTCTAATGAAGACCCAGTCACTAGGAGGAAGTTACTACTTCCTAACATTCATAAATGATTACAACAAAAATACTTAGATGTACATTCTGACAAAGAACTCAGAAACTCTCGACAAGTTCATAGAATTCAAGGCAATGGTTGAGAAGCAAAGTGGTAATAAAATTAAAGTTTTGATATCAGATAGAGGAGGTGAATATGATTGAATATCATATAGTGATCATCAACAAAATGGTGTAGTTGAAAGGAAAAACAAAACCATTATGAATATGGCTAGAAGCATGCTGAAAGAAAAACATTTGTCAAATCATTTTTGGGGAGAAGTAGTAACTTGCTTTGTTTATGTTTTGAACATATCTCCTACTAAAAGTGTGAAAAACGAAGTTCCACAAAAATCATTGAAATTCATGAGTTGTAGTGTAGCACAATTTAGAGTGTTTGGTTGTGTGCCATACGCTTGTGTTCCTAAAGAGTTCAAGAGGAAGTTAGATTATAGAAGTGAAAAATTCATCTTTCTTGGATACATTGACGAGTCCAAGTCATATAAATTGTATAATCCAATGACAAAGAAATTTATAATCAACACAGATGTTGAATTCAAAGAAGATGAAGCATGGGATGGAAGCATAAACAAGACTATATTTGGTAGAGAAACTATACCTCAAGTAGAAGATGAAGCAGAGGAGCATATTGCACAAGGTGGATAGAAAGGTTCACAATCCGAGTCACTAATCAAAGATACTCCAACAAGGACTCAAAGAAATTTTGTTCAAGGCAAGTCATCTATCTCAATAGCCTAGTCTACTCCTACTTCTCAATAAAGTAATGAATTTGATCCTACAATTGCCTCCCCAAGGTCTAGAAATACTAGAATTTTAAGAAGAATATATATTGATCTAGATGTGCATTCAAATATTGCATTGTTTTCATGTCAACCGATTTCTTTTGAAGAAGCAATTAAAGAAGAAAATTGGATCTAAGCAATGGAGGAAGAAATTGATTCCATAGAGAAGAATGATACATGGGATCTAGTAGAACTCCCAGAAGATAAAGATTGCATTGGTGAAAAATGGGTTTACCAAACCAATTTTAATTAGAAAGGAGAAGTTGAAAAGAACAAGGCTAGTTTGGTAGAAAAAGGTGTTTTACAACAGACTGGAGTAGATTATGGTGATGCCTTTGCACCAGTTGCAAGTTTATAAATAGTTAGAGTCGTCTTAGCTATAACAGGGCAAAACAAGTGCAAAGTTTATCAAATGGATGTCAATTCAACACGCTTGAAAGACACTTTAGAAGAAGAAATATTTGTTGAGAAACCACCAAGATATGTGATAAAAGGACATGAAGATAAAGTATCAAAATTGAATAAATCTCTCTATGGGATTAAGCAAGATCCTATAACTTGGTATAGAAGGATTGATTCACATTTGATCAATGGTGGATTCAACAAAAGTAACAGTGAGTCCACATTGTATACAAAGGTGAATAAGCAAGGTCAAATATTGATTGTTTGTTTATATGTTGATGATATGGTCTTTACAAAAAAAATTTCAGTGGACAAGTTTAAAGCAACCATGAAACAAGAATTTGAAATGACGGAATTGGGGTTAATGAGATATTTCCTTGGTATAAAATTTCTCCAATCATGTTCAAAAATTTTTGCATTTCAGGAAAGATATGCCATGGATATGTTGAAGAGGTTCATGATGACAAATTATAAGCCAACACCAACTCCAATTGCAACAGAGAAAAAACTTGACAAAGAGAATGTGGGACCCAATGTAGATCCAACTCTATTCAAGAGATTGGTTGGCAGTATCATGTACCTCACTGCGACTAGGCCATATATTATGCATGTCGTCAGCTTTATTTTCAAGCTCATGAAATCTCCAAAAGATTCACATTGGCAAGTTGGCAAAAGAATTCCTAGATTTATCACCAAAATAGTAGGATATGACATATTATATTCCAACACTAGTAATGATTTTTTTATTGGATATACAGTCATTGATTTTGCAGGTAGTCTCCATGATAGGAAGAGTACTTCAAGATATGTCTTTCATCTTGGTTCAGGTGTGATTTCATGGACATCCAAGAAGCATCCCATTACGACAACCATAAAACAACCATAGCAATATCTTGTCCATAATTTTGGTTACCTATAGTATTGAGTGATACTCTAAAAAGACAAGAAGTACTAAATCTAGTGTATTGTGGCAACAACTCATCAATAGCTCTACAAAAAAAACAAGTATATTGATAATAGATATCATTTTATTAGAGAGCTTCTAAACAATAGAGAAATCTACTTGGAATCTTATAGATCAAGAGATCAATTTGCTGGCATATTTACAAAGCCATTGAAAAAATATTTGTTTGACTCTGATAGACATAAAATATGTCATTGGAAAAATATGTGTTTGACTCTAATTTAGTAGTAATAATTAAAGGGAAGAGTTAGAATATAATTATTCCCATTACTATTTTTAGAAAGTTTTAATTTTATACTCTATAAAATTAACTGAAGGAAACACATGATTCCTGATTAATCAAACCTAGTGCGGAATCAATATCAAATTGGGGGATTGAAAGCTAGAAGAACACCACCCATTTGCTCGCTTGTAGATTCCACATACAGTTGTGATATTCCCAACACCACACAATAGTCGTGGATCTACTCAGTAGTCGGTTCTAAGCATACTGGTCAAGGTGCACTAAATTGCACTCTCAATAAATAATATTTTTCACTCAATAGATCACGAACTTGCACATGTATTAAGCAGTTTTTGGCAAGATGAGAAAAGTAACACCGCTCTGCAACTTACACACTATCCCCTACGACACACTAAGTCATTTTACATAAACAATCATTGCTGCACACAACAACGAAATCGACATTCACAGCAACTGATCGACACACGGATCTGTTGAATTTTTCACGGCCTTTACCAACACATAGCTATGCATGTAGATCTGTAAAAGGAAACAATAAGAGTTGATTTCTCTAAGGACATGTAAATTTGTTTAAGGAAACAATAAGTTAATTTCTCTCAAGCAAGGATGATTTTAGGAGCTAAATTTTCTTCATGAACTAATTTTTCATGTTTTTTTCAAAAACAAAATTTGCTATTTTATAGGATAAAATTATTTCCAAAATTTTATTAAAACAATATAAAATACTCATAAAGTTGAATATTTTTACAAAAATATAGCCAAACATGTATAGTTGACATACCAAGAATTAGTAAGATTAGTCAAAGTTTCTACATTTTAAAATAAATTTCCATGTTTAAAATCATCCATCTCTAAGGATCAACAAACACTACAAACACACTGTTGCATTCATAAACACATTTTGCAACATACAAACAAAAACCAATCTACTCTCTTTGCTATGGAGAAATTATAAGCATCATAGGATGCATAAACACATGTTGCAACGTACAAAAACAAAAGCACCATCTACTCTGGCTATGCTAATGAGATATTAGAAAGCGTAATGTTCTGATCACGTGCCTTTTTTCTCTTCCTATAAGAAACTGTGTAATGTTATGATCACAAGAGTGTTTCCTCTTTTTGAAAAGTCAGGTAAAAAAATTTCAGATAAAATACTATTGATTTAGAGACAACGCCAAGCTACCATAAGAGATATTGTGTCATAGCCTATGCATGGGTGCATTATAATTGGGCAAGCTACTTGCGTATCAATAAATTATAGCATCAAACAGCAGAGGTTATCATGAGTAGCTAGAAATCAGGTACTCGTGTGATATTTGAGCACTCTAAAAGCAGTAATTATTTATTTGGAATGGTTGAAATCCCATTTTGTTTTTCTAGTGTGACATATGAGCACTCTAAAAGTAGCAATTATTTATTTGGAATGGTTGAAATTCCATCTTTTTTTCATTGATACCAACAGAGAGTTTACTGATAAACATATCTCCTAGTACCTAATGTACTACCCTACTTTCTCCAAACATGTCCCCCGATTATTCTGTGTGCCGAGCATCTTAAAAAAATGTACTCTTCGATCCTTCGAAGGTCTTGGGAGTAGGAGGGAGATTGTAATTTATATAGAATTATATATAGAATGGTCTTTACGAAAATAAACAGAAATACTGAAATTTATATAGAATTATAAACTAGAGCAATATCCATACAACAATCTCTCTAGCAAATATACAACATAGAGTATTGATTCCGTATATGAGGAATTAACGCTGATATCACTCAGTATGCATTTCTAAGAAATCCGTTATTCAGTTTATCATCCAAGCCTAGTAAATTAAATTAATGTAAGCCTCCTTTGTTATTCAGTTTCTGATACATACGTTATATACCCTTGCCAAGCCTTATAGAAAATCTAACTATGCAGCAGAAACCATTAGGCTCTAGCTTCAACGGCCTCTAAATGCTGATCCTGAGTGTGGTTAGTCCTTAATCAAATGCCAAAGTTTCTGGTAGATGGTGTCGATATTAATAGTATTAAGATCAGATACCTGCAATATCGTAAAAAAATAATAGAAAGACATGTTTATACTCTGGTAGAGAACACAGGAAAGAAGAGTGTTGCCACTGAATTGAGTAGTAATGGATATTACCTTGGAATGTATGGTATGATAGACTCTGTTGTTAATGGCAGAAGAAGCAGCACCCACAATTTCGAGTCCGCCTTCTTCCAACGCCCGTAAAAGATCAGAGTACGCAATCTGATGTTCAAACGTGTTTGTCCAGACCTGAACAGCTGAACCCAGATTTTATTTTCACCTTGGGGAATTCCCGATCTGACCCTTCAATCGGCGGAGCTTTAGTGTAAATTAGATTCTCGTCACATGGCAATCGCACAGCCTCTAATGAAGCTTTTGCATTTTGATCAGAGTTATCTTTCACTCTCTCTCTCTGTGTTAAAAGATCTTCGATTTTTTGCTGTAGATGGCGAACGTAATTCACAGCAACCTGCACTTGGTCTGACACTGCACGTTTTCCCTGCACAGCAAGAGATCGAAGTTGTAAATAAAACCCCAGTGGGAACTGTTCATGTCAAAACCCTAAAAATCTATTCATGTCAAAACCCTAAAAATCGGTAAAGAAAACATACCCGAAGACTTTCATCTGGGAGCAAAGATCTGAGCATTGAAAAAAGGGCATTCATCTCTTTACGGCGCTGTCTTTCTATCATTTTGTGAGTCCTTTTGTTGGCTGGGACGGCGCCTGCTAATTCATTCCAAGACTGACCATCAGTTGGATGACAATTCGAAAGGCCGAAATGGCCGGCTGGGGTTTCAGAGCTGCAGCGGTCGACGAAATCACATCCGGAGGCCTGATGGATCCTATAAGTTGGGGAATCTTCAAGCGGCTGTGTCTGCGACAATAGAAATGGACAGGAATTTGATTGACTTTCGACATCAATGTTGTTTATGACATTCTTACAATAGAGAAATTCTGAATCGAACAGAGGAGGAATGCTCATCCTTGAGGTAAGATAAACCCTTTGAAAATTAAGAAAAAATTGCCAAGGATTTACAGAAGAGATAGTGGGTCCGTGATCGTCTGCAACAAGATTTGTGCTTGATCTGCCAGTGAAGAACAAGGTTTCGTATCGAATCCGGAGAAACAACTGAGGATCGCAATATATGTGGAGATCTCTTATCAGACTGAGGACATCTGCTCTTCCACCTAAACCAAACAAAGGGCTGTCAAAAATCTTAATTTAATATTCTCCTCTCATTCAACTATAGAAAAAATGTCGAACTCAATCCGATGGGACAATAATGAATATTATAAGCAACATGCGAATTATTGGGGACGGGCATTAGAAGACAAAT
>JASDQU010735337.1:210905-235174 GCA_032191745.1 Picea mariana
ACCATGGAGGCAAGAAAAAGATTGTTGCACTCAAGTATGACGCAACGATTCACTACCTAAGAGGAGATTAAAAATGTGTTTTCAATGACTGCAAGATGGTTTTTCAATCCTAGGGTGAACATAGGAATGTAAGGTGGCTATGTAGAGATGCTTGAACATAGGATCATGTCTTTTATGAGAGGAACATAAGTCATGTGTGAAACTAAGATGTTGATGAGTTCACAAATTTCCTTCAAGAAAATGGTGAATGATAAAGTTTCTAGTGTTTGGTGCACCTATTTGTGCATAAAATCTTGGAGACATCTGCAAGTGATATTGAATCTACCATGCCTTTTAATGGTATCTTACAACATCCTTTTGCTCATGAATACATACCATGCCACTCTATTGTATAACAAAAAAGGGATTATATGTAGAGAGTGAGAGGTTACTCGATCTAAAATATATTCTCAAGAAATGTTGCTAGAGCGTGGAGCAGAACGGGAGCATCATTTTCCAAAAAATCTCAGGAGCATCCTTTTTATATATTATATTGCATTTATATTAAAAAAAAACATGCATATTTGTGTTACTTGTAGATGAATACTACATTATTATGAAGTTAGAAATGCCATCCATAGTACATTAATGATTATATTAAAACTTTGAAAGAAAGCATTATGAATAAACGAGAAAGAACGTATAAATGACAAACATAAATGACAAGCAATGTTCCTCCATTGCTTATATTGGGATCCTCATCATTCGTATCATCCTTCATTCTTTTCCTGTTGTCTATCCTTTGCCTCTACCTCGATCTTCTAGGGACATCAGTTGACACCTCCCAATTTTGATGAAACTACTTAATCCAAGCCTTAAAATATGGTAGAAAGAGCTTAACATGCCTGATCAATAATTTTGGTTTGAGTGAAGGGTACATTTTTGCTAAGGCTGTGACAAAGGAGTTTAAAAATAAACACCACCAATATTGGGGTACATAAAGTAATTCTTTCTCTTGATTAAATGCCAATCACATACCCTCATATGTAATAGAATCCAAAGAAAATGTTGCAATCCAATCAATCAAGTCTTCTAAATTTTGAATGGGATATGAAATTCTACTTTCTCCATATGAAGTCCAATGAGGTTGGAACCACTCTCAAACATCATGAAACAATTAATGGCAATGTTAAAAATTTAAGTAACATGATAATAAAAATGAATGATAAATGAAATGTCAACTTTACCATTAGGGAGCATCTAGGGAGCATCCAAGGAGCGTCTAGGGAGTTCCTAGGGAGTGTCCAAGGATCACGATCCTCGAATTTGGGAGTGTTCTAGGGAGTGTCATGATCCCAAAAGGGCAGGGAGCATCTCAAATTTCCCCGGAGTTGGCTCCCGAATTCCCCACTTTCGGGAGCACACTCCCTAGACACTCCCGCTCAGAGCGTGGTTCTGGTTCTAGGAGCGATGGGAGGGGGATGCTCCCGATAACACTGTTCTCAAGATTATAGTGTAATATATCCTAGCATTGATCCATAGTTACTAGAATATAAACATATATTTGGAAATATACTCCCTATATATGGATAACTTCGAAGAATATTCTACCTGAGTGTTGAATAATATTTTTATATTATATTTTTTAATTAGGCCTTATTGTTCCTTTGTAAAATTCGTCCCTATTGTGCCTTGAAAATTAAATGTAAATTAAGAGGGTAAAGTGACAGGTCGGCCCAGACCTAATTTTACGTTGGCCAAACCACTATTTATAAGGGAGGCCAACGCCTCATTTAGAAACACACACCAACTAGCTCTACAATGCGCAAGTATTGGAGGAGAACCTACTATAGTTAGGTGTGACATCAAGGAGGGTTCTTGGTCTATGTCTTGGTATCTCTTGGTTAATTAGTGCGCTACTCTTTCTTAGTGAAGGAGTAGAGGAGGATCGTCTGCTTTGTTTTTTGGTCTATCTATATTGAGGAAGTTTTTGCTGGGTTTTCTTCCCCATGAGGGTTTCCAAGGATAATTTGTGTGTCTCTATTGTTTCTGTGATTACCTCTGTTTTGGTGATCTTATTTATGCAGCTAATGTGCTAAATGATTGTAATAATAAAGAATATCTGTAACTCCTAGTTGTATAAGTAAAACATCGACAATACGTAATAGAATCCAATGAAAATGTTGCAATCCCATCAATCCTGAAAATGGTAAAGTCTGATGAATTTTGAAGGGGATATGAAATTCTACTTTCTCCATATGAAGTCCAATGAGGTTGGAACCACTCTCAAACATCTTGAAACAATTAATGGCAATGTTAAAAATTTAAGTAACATGATAATAAAAATGAATGATAAACAGAATGTCAACATTACCATTAGGGAGCATCTAGGGAGTGCCTAGGGAGTGTCCAAGGAGCGCTCTCCCTGGATTTGGGAACATTCTAGGGAGTTCCATGCTCCCAAAAGGGCATGGATCATCTCAAATTTCCCTGGAGTGCGCTCTCAAAATTCGGGAGTGCACTCCCTAGACACTCCCGCTAGGAGTGCAGTTTTGGTTCTAGGAGTGAGGGGGGGACACTCTCGATAACATTGTTCTCAATATTAAAGTGTAACATATCCTAGAATCAATCCCTATTTACTAGAATACAAACATATATTTGGAAATAAACTCCCTAGATATGGATAACTATGGATACATGCAAAATTACAGATTAGTTGCAAACTATATGAAAACATGCATATTTGTGCTACTTGTAGATGAATACTACATTATTATGAAGTTAGAAATGCCATCCATAGTACATTAATGATTAGATTGAAACTTTGAAAGAAATCATTATGAATAAACGAGCAAGAACATATAAATGACAAGCAATGTTCCTCCATCGCTTATATTGGGATCATCATCATTAATATCATCCTTCATTATTTTACTGTTGTCTAGACTTTGCCTCTACCTTGATCTTGTAGGGACATCAGTCGACATCTCCCAATATTAATCCAAACCTTAAAATATGGTAGAAAAAACTTAACATGCCTAATCAATCATTTTGGTTTGAGTGAAGGGTACATTTTTTCTAAGTCCATGACAAGGGAGTTTAAAAATCAACACCACCATGTAATGCCCCCCACCTCTTGATGAAGAGGGTTGGAGAGACTCGGTAGTCTAGTTATCCCCACTAGACTATAGTCTCATGCACTATGGGGAGAAAGTTATCTAAAAGCCATCAGCTAAGCTCAACGTTATATTATTAAGTTGACTTTGAAAAGAAAAGGTAACTACGTGAAAGAAAAGAGCATGTGAGGGTAAGCTAGGAGTTAACCCCAAGGGTTAAATAACTCAACAGAGAAATAGAATTCAGGTATAAAAGAAAGGAAGGGCACATTTATCATTCACCTTTGGATTATTATTGCATTTTTCTTTTGGGCTCTAGAGAACCACAATTTTGAAGGTTTTGAGAATACAAACCCTAGAGGTCAACTCGTTGGTGAAAGATCCCACCTCACTTGATCCAAGCTTGGTCTCGGGGATGCAATACTCCACCCACACCATTCTACAGAAGCTATAGGTACCATCAATCATTCAAGGAAGAAGAAGGACGTACCCTTGGGGGTTTTTAGCAAGGAGGGCACACCATTGAAGGAAGAAATATTCGATCTAGGAGTTAGAGGAGATTTTTGGACTACTGGTCACTTGGGTTTTCTCTACAGGGCCTTAGCCATCATTCCTAGCATATTTGGAGAGAGGTTTAATTTCCATTTGATTTTCTAGAGCTTGGAAAAAGTTGAAGAAAAGGAGGGCGCACTGTGGAAAGAGATCTAGCTAGTTTGGAAGGGTGGATCTTCATATTTCAGCTAGAGACTTCACCAGGGGGGTTTTTCTAGCCCCGATCTACATTTCCAGCCAGTTGCATAGAATTTGGAGGTTTCTATCCAGGAGGATGAATTACTAGGTCTCTGCAGTCTTCAAGAGGGCGTAGTCCAGTTTGGAGATTCAACCTTTTGAGGAGAAGATATTTATATTTAAGTCTGAGACTTCAGGAGGGGGTTTGTATTGCCCTGATATACCATTCCATGCAGTTTCATAGCATTTGGAGGCTTCCAGCAGTAGGGACGAATTATTGGGTTTCTACAGCTAGCCAGAGGGGTTTGGACATGGACCTTGGAGGGAAAGAAGTTAATCTTGTATTGTTCCTCATCTTGTTATCTATCCTTGGGAGGCATGTATCTTCAGTCTTGAGCATTTTGTAGCAACACTTATTCCATCTAGAGGATTTATATGATATTCTTCCATATCTTCAAATATATTGTACCAGGTTTTCTATATTATCTAAATAAAGGTCAGATCTGTGTTATTTGGTTCCATAACTAGTGTCTCTTGTTATATCTTGTACTTATTTATGATGCATCTTCAGATCTATGTCCATATGCTTTGATAATCAAATATATAAACTCTAAACACAACTTCATGACAAAACCTACATACACACATCCAAACAACAATTGATAGTGAACAATTAGTGTTTCCAACGAAACAATTGGCTTGGGAACTGTTATCCCCCAGTTTAGGGATAACTAAGGAGATTATGTCTCGAGGACCAAAGGTCCTAGACATGGAGTATCGAGAGCCATATTGACTTAAGCATGGCCCTAGACGGCCCATCTTTTCATTCTTCAGTGCCTCCACTTTGTTAATAGCAATAGCATCCATCACCTTGGCCTGATCCTGTAGCAGAGATGGATCTTTCTCCATGAGGTAATGAGTCTGGGTAGCATGGTATGTGTCAGTCTGATCCTAAAAACCTTTGAATATGTGAATTCAATTCCTTTTGCTTCTAACGGGTGCTTGGATCTTATACCTCTCCACTTGACCATATCTGGGGGGAAATGACAGGTTTCCCTAATAAGCTGGTACCCATAGGGTTTGATTTTCCACTGGGGGGATTCATGAGAAGCCATCATCCGCTCCCACATACTTACCAATTTCCATCTTTCTCCCGCTCATCCATCCCATTACACTGGTTTGGGCATTGGGTTGGCCAAATATTTAAGCTTTGTACCTTGCCTTGTGGGAAGAAGGGGCTAAAATCCCATAGGGTAAAAGTAGATGGAAAAAGATAGAAGCCAAATAATGAAACCTTGATATGCTTCGCCCAAGGATCCCCTAGAAAGAAGTAAAAATCTTCTCAGCAAGAAACAGAGGGACCCATAAAAATAGTAAAACAAGACCTAGTTAGAGGATAGGAGGTCTCATCATGAGCCAACCTATTAGGTCCATAGACATGTAGTGGTATGACACTACTAGCAGCTAGTCACCACATCATGGTAGTGGCTCTTGGTGGCATAGCCAAGAGAAAGGGGCTCTCATCACGAGACAACCTTCTCATTTCTGTGAAATGCTTGTGGGTAACATTGCCACCACTCGTCATCACGCCAGGGTAGTGTCCCCTAACTAGCTTCTTGAAAGAAAAAGGAATAAGAATAAAGACAAAAGGCATAAATGGGATTGGAAACATTTGCATCCATGACAGGTGCAGCTCACCCTCTACATAGGCACCACAGGTAAGCCATACATTTCCCTGTTATCACTGCACCCCTTGTCCAGACATTCCTTACCACCTCATCCACCCACATGGCTTATATTTGATTTCTCTTGGAAACATCCCACATCCAGTGAGCATTATCCCAATAGGACGTCCTAACATTTCCTCCAAACTTGGCTTGTATATTAGTATAATGTATTTGAGCACTTGTCCAAGTAAAGGGGGTGTTGACGATTGAAAACATCAACGAAGTTTCGCCCGCAAAGTATTGCTAAAGCCTATTATTATAAAAACTAAATAATACTAGTAGGTGGGATCCCCTTGAACTATATGGAAGCAGATCTGTTCATTTTTTATGTTGAGATGGTGTCTGACACATGGTTGATGAAGATCTTGTTGTTATTGGTGATAAATTGAGCTTATGAAAGGTTGATTCCTTATGTTACTACAACCTATGCTATTCATTAATGTCATTGTTGTATGTTCTTATCGCACCTGCATAAGAAACATGTTAGTGAAATTGCATGAAAGACAAGCTTGAGAGAGGCAAAGTAAATGCAAAGAAAAGGGACCTAGGTGCAGCTCACCCTCTACATAGGCACCACAGGTAAGCCATACATTTCCCTGTTATCACTGCACCCCTTGTCCAGACATTCCTTACCACCTCATCCACCCACATGGCTTATATTTGATTTCTCTTGGAAACATCCCACATCCAGTGAGCATTATCCCAATAGGACGTCCTAACATTTCCTCCAAACTTGGCTTGTATATTAGTATAATGTATTTGAGCACTTGTCCAAGTAAAGGGGGTGTTGACGATTGAAAACATCAACGAAGTTTCGCCCGCAAAGTATTGCTAAAGCCTATTATTATAAAAACTAAATAATACTAGTAGGTGGGATCCCCTTGAACTATATGGAAGCAGATCTGTTCATTTTTTATGTTGAGATGGTGTCTGACACATGGTTGATGAAGATCTTGTTGTTATTGGTGATAAATTGAGCTTATGAAAGGTTGATTCCTTATGTTACTACAACCTATGCTATTCATTAATGTCATTGTTGTATGTTCTTATCGCACCTGCATAAGAAACATGTTAGTGAAATTGCATGAAAGACAAGCTTGAGAGAGGCAAAGTAAATGCAAAGAAAAGGGACCTAATGCTGCAAATACCATATACAAACAATTTGGAAGGAGATGAGAAACATTTGCAAAAGAATATTTTAAAGTTATCCTACATACTATACTACATGCATAAAAGACTTAACAACTATTGTTAAATCCTGGCAAGTGAAATACTATGCAATTGTGATTGAATTATATGGTAAATACGCATATGGTGAAATGTTGGTGGCACATATTGGCAGGGTAATAATGGTAATGGTTATGCGATTTTGTTTGAGTTATATGGTGTAAAATTGAATATGGTGATCACGCTACTGGATTTTAATGTAGTGATGTTTTCGATACATGTTTGATTAATTGTGTTAATGGATAATTTGTTGGCATGTACTATTGAGTTAATGAGATGTGGGTGGAGGTGACATGCATTTACTGCACGTCACCTTTACTCTTCTTGTTGGCTGCCACCCAAGTCAGGCTATTGTTCAATCTTGATGTTGTGTTTATGCTCCAAAATTTTAGCAGGGAGGAACCGCTCGACCAGCTCTCGTTTTAAGGAATTTGATTAACAGGTGTGTCCCTTTTTTTTCCATTATTGACTTCGCTCTAGTTATGAAATGATTACTGGCTCAGGTGTATGGGTTTGTGTTTTTCCTAAGCGTTGCAACTGTGTGAAATTTTGGTTCTTGAATGAAGAGTGGATGGTTCTGCCTGTAATTTTTTTGAGTTCATAGAGGTTATTGGTCTTCCTAGTGATAGCTCTCTGTCATCATTACTGGCTTAGTTGGAGGTTTTCATTGTTGGTTTTCTTGGTTGGTTGTCCCCATGCATGCGCATCACTTGTCTAGTCTCTGGTTTTTATGGGTTTAATGATTGAAGGCACCCTTCATCACTGTGTTTTGTTCATTTGGGAAATGGTTGATTTCGTCACTAAAGGCCATGAAATGGGCTCTCTTGTCCTTACTCGGCCTTGTCATCACCTCGGTGTTGTGGTTGTTTTAAGAGCCACAAGGGTTACACCCTGCGCGCGTTAAGCATCACTATCGATCGTGTTGGAGCCTTGCTCTTCTTTGGTAGCCCTCCCACCTCGAGACTTGTTATCTATCCACGAATAATTTGTGGTTCCCTCTGTGTATGCACTGTTGGTATCAGGGTCTTTCACCATTGAAGGAAGTTGGATCTAGCTTTCTTGTGTTAGTCAAGTGTGAACCTTTAACTCCACTGGTCCGAGGGTTGACATGGAAGACCAGCCTGGCCTGTTGGGTTTACCTCTTGATTGTTGGATGGTTGTATATTGCCGACCATTTTGAGTACAGACCTATCCAGTTGGATACATGACAATCGTGTTGGTTAGGCATTTAGTTACTGCCTCTATATAATAATGGTAAACCATGTTTGTTATCGTCACAACTCAAGTTACACAATCGCTCTCCTTATGTTTAATAACTCAGTATTGTTTAATGGAAAGGGACAGTACCCCAATTCGAATGGATGTGTGGGTATGCATGGTTGTCACAACTTGTTAGGTCAATTGATTTTATGATAGTGATGGATTGGTTGGTTGATACACAGTCACTAGTATTTTACCTTTAAAGTATTATTGTGATTGAAGAGATGCATGAGCAGTGGTTTATTTTGATAGTTTACAGATTGGAAATGGGTATTGTTCGTAAATTGTTATAAAATGCAAGTATGTGAATGAAGGGAACAAAATATCTTACAAATTGTGTGGACTACATACTGTCTTGTGATGGCACTGTGTTGGATATTGAATAATGAACAGTGAACTAGTTAGATGCACAAGAATTATTATTTGGTCAAATGACTATTGGTTGATTGCATCTCCTTTCACAGAATGTTATGGATCACTTAATTAATTTCATGAATAGTAATCGTTCTTCTTCCCTTCCATTATTTCATTTTCCGCTAATAACAAACCCCGTCACCTCCCATATTCCTTTTTCACTCCCTATTCTAAGATTAATTACAGCAAAGAGAATTTATATGTTAAAGTGGCAGTTTCATGTGTGGATTACAATGAGGCTTTATTGGTTTTCTTACAGTTGATTGTTGTTATCATTGAGTAGTGACCATGTCTTCTCCCCTTTCATTATATCACATTTTCGCTCAATACAAACCCCTCACGTATCCCTGAACCCTTTTTCACTCCCCTGCTCATTGATTAACAATAAAACAATTTGTATGGATTGGATTTCATGAGCCTGATACATTCTAAGCCAAATATATTTCATATTTTTAAGAGTTGTCATGCATGGCTATTTAAAAGACTATTTGCTAATAAATAACACATGTAGTATGATTTTTTTCAGTCCAGGAAGCCATGTCCAAGGAAACAGTGGTAGAGGTAATTGGAACCGAGGCCCAAGAAGGCCCAGGTTCTCTATACATTTTGACGTTGATTCAGAAGAGCTTGGCCAAATGTTCCATGTCAGATTCTTTGATTGGATTGGGCAGGGAATAGTTCAACCTAGGCCTGAAAGGCCTCCTTTCCAATCCCCACAAGCCCTCGGTATCCCTGTACCTCCTCATGTCTCCTTACAACCTGAGGTCCCTAAAAATGATGGATGGCAGGAGATTGTCCACCCGACAATCTCCCAACATCGTGGCTGGCCCAACTCATCCTTGCATACTCCTCCACCTTTGAACCCCATTATCCAAGCTACACATAACACTTGCCAGTGAAATCCTCCCATGCTAGCAAGAGATTGAAGACTAAATCCCACCATGCACTTGATAAAGGAAAACCCATTGTTTCCCCTTCCTCACCCTCCAACGACTCTGATAAATCCATGTCTTCCCTGATGCATTTGAGGGACGATTGTTCCCATGTGATTAGTGAGATTAAGCCTAAAGGCTCTACACAGCCAAAGGCAAATTCAGGAAAATCAAGAGGTGACAACAACAACCAAGGAAGGGTTGCATCAAATATGGCTTTTGAGTTTTATGTTATCTATTGTTTTATGACAGTTGACTTCATGGATCTTTGGACAACATGTTTTATTTTGGATATATGAGTATTATTTTTTGAAATAATTTCAAATTTTATGAGCTAAAATTGCCAAAAGTAAATATGTTGATGGGAGATACAAGGAGGTGTGTTTTTTTTAACTAATGGTTATGTTATGATTGTTATGATTGTTATGAACTAAAGGGAGTCACAAGGGGTCCCACCTACTAGTTATTATTTATTTATGACCCTTATTATAATTATTACTTTTCCCCCTAACTAAAGTTAGTTGAGTTTTTTAATTAACTTAATTAATGAGTTGGTTTAACTACTTCAACCAATTCTAACTTGTTAAAAACAAAAGGAAAGGGAGGAACAAGAGGAGGATAGAAGCAGAAGCATGCTAAGACTTGATCTTTGATTTTATGTTGAGATAGTTTAGTTTTCATTCATTCATATATTCATCACAGCCTAATTCTCTTTTGTGATAACAGGGTCTTATTGTAGACAACAATATTCAGGGCTGAATCAAATCATTCAGATACTTGTTTTTTCAGAGGTGTTCATCTATCTTTGATAGTCTGTGTAGATTTGTATGTTTGTGAATTAATTTTCATGACTGATAAAGGATATTGTGCAGTGTCGAGTGGGAAGCAATCTGTGGCAAGATGATCCAGCTTTTAGAGTTCAGTTTTGGTTTTCTGTCAGAGGTCCTTTTTTATGTTCCATCGGGGATGTCTAAGTTTGAATTTGGTCCAAGATTTATGTATGAGATTTTGTAAAGAAAATTATTCTTTGGTGAATTGGAATGAAATAATGGATTTCTTTATGTCTCGTCTATCTTGATTATCATCTTGGTGTTTTTACTTCTGTTCTTACATTTATTTTAGCAACTCTTATATTTAGAAAATTACATAAAAAGAGAATTTACAACAAGCTTTTGTTGATAAAAGACTAGCCTAATCACTCGTAATTAACACTTGTGAGTTAGGATGTTATTTTTGTTGGCTACAAAGATAGGGTGATATTCCTCTTTACTTTGCCTTAGCCAAGTAAAGTCTGAAAATGCTTGAGTAAGATCAATCCATATCTTTTCCTCAACATTTATTTGGCGACCATACTGGGGAGATTTTTGATATCTCTCCGGTTAACTTTTATACTCTATTTTCATCGATACATATTTATTTTTCTGTTATTGATTATTTGATTGTTTTGCTATTCATGATTGTTCCTATTGCAAGGCAGCCCAATCTTGAGCCCGGTCTCCAAGACTAGACCAACATTGCTTCGAACCTATTTCATACTATTTTAGACACTGCTAGGACCCGTGCTAAGCTTAACTGTTCTTGGGCAGCAATTGAACGAGATATTAGTGTTCAAGAATAGTTGGAAGCTATACATAGGTAGCCTAGAAATCAACAGTAACCTTTTGTTTCTTCATTTTTGGCCTTCCTTTCATGTCCATAGATTCTCGTTCTTCTAGAAGAAGAAGAGGCTTGTCACATGAAATCAATCCTATTACTGAAATAGGAAGAAGAAATGTAGTGTTATCTGTCCAACAAGGTTCTCTAAGAAGGACTTTATATGATTCATCCATCTCATCTTTATTTCCCTCATCTATCATCCACAAGATGGCATCTAGTGGTGGTTCTGG
Source organism: Picea mariana (assembly GCA_032191745.1). Lineage (NCBI taxonomy): Eukaryota > Viridiplantae > Streptophyta > Pinopsida > Pinales > Pinaceae > Picea > Picea mariana. Next base: position 222,176 of record JASDQU010735337.1, read on the forward strand.
TGGCATTGGAAGTGCTTCATCTTCCCAATATTCATCGTCTTCAGTGATTGGTAGCATGTACAACCACCATATCCTGATCCAATCTACGACAAACCCCACCAAATTCATTAAAAAGTATGGGCTTTTTAGTTCGAAGAAGATGCCACAATCACACCGTGGCATGTGTCCTCTCCTCTTAACTTAACACCTGCTACTCGCCCACTTCTGAATTTTAAAGAGAATTTGCCTAAGTTTTCAGGGAATAACACTGTTAGTACCAATGAACACCTAGTGGCATTTTCTAATGCTTTTCATAACATAGGGGCTAACGACAATGACACTTGCATGTGCTTGTTTGTCAATTCCTTGGAAGGAAAGGTTGCGGCTAAATTCTTTGACATTCCTCCGAAGATCCTATCTACTTGGGACGAGTTAATCTATTGGTTCCGTTCCACTTATGGGAAACCCAAAAGCTCTGCCAAGAAGTTAAGGGAATACAATAATGTTACCTACAAGGAGGGTGAGACTATCAAGTCTTTCAACTTGCATTTCACCAAATTGTACAATCAAATCCCCGAACTTATCCACCCCCAGAACCAAGCCATGTTCATGCATTACTACAATGCATTGCCTTCTCCCTACCGCCATAGGCTTGAGGAAAAAGCTCTTGATAATCTTGGTTCTTCTCTACATACATGTTCAGAGTATGAAGAACAACTTGAAAGAATTGGTCTTCCACAGGGAGAACTAGTCAGATAGACAGATATGTCCGCTTTCTTACAGCTAGTACAAGATATGAAAAATTGTATGATAGAATTTGACCGGAAGGGTATTGTCTCCCCTCTCACTCCTGGAGCTTCATCCTCTTTTGCACCCCCTTTTAGAAACCCGGTTGAGAACAATTTTCATCCTAAGTCTATCCTGCCTCGGAGTTTGTGTAACTTTTGCAAGGAACACCATGAAGAAACTACATGTGAGGTAAAGAAGAGTGTCAGAGATAAGATCTTTGGTAAGAGACCAGAAGCTACTATCGATGTCCTAGACTTTGAGGATCCATAGGATGTCATAGTTATCAATAATAGAAACAAAGACTATGCTCCCAAGGGAAAATTTGATCCTCCCCATGGTTCTTCTAGCCCAAGCTCATCCTCAACCGCTGTTGTGCCCCAGGTTCCTAAAATTCTCGAGAGTCAAAGAATCACTCCCCCTCTCCCCTCTTTTAAATACAATATCCTAAATCAATTGGCCAACATCAAAGCATATGCAACCCTCCTAGACATGGTTGTCATCCTTGAATAACAGTTGCATCTGAAACAATTCATGGAAGGAAAAGCTTATGTTGTAGTCAATCTTTCCAAAGAGGTAAACGAAGAGGATTATTCTGTAAATAAAGTAGTTGTACATAACTATAGATACCCTGTAAAAAATCCCCCTTTTTATATTTATGTAAAGATCATGGAAACGATTTCCCATTCTAGCCCCATTGATGGTGGTTCAGGCCCAAGTGTCATGTCGAAGATTATTATGGAAGAGCTAGGCTTGTCTTGTACAAACGAAAATGCCAGAAGCATGCTCTCTTATAATAGTCTACAAAAAAAAAACATAGGCGAGATTAAAGATGTAAACTTGGTTTTATGCGCTCATCCTGAGATAAAGACAACCCTCAGCATTCAGGTGATTGATATGCCTATAAGCAATTACTCAATTATTTTGGGAAGAGATTGGCAAGCCCTAAAAGGTGGATACCTCTCATTCGATGGGACACATTTATCCATTCCTCGGAATGGAAAGAACATTATAGTCCTTAGAGAAGGAAGAATCTCACCCTACATAGAAATTATTCCACAATATAGTGTAAACTATATCAAAGAAAACCTAGGAGTGTATTCCATGTTCGCTGAAGAAGATAACATTCCTTTGGAAAAAATCGATTTAAATGATGATATATGGCATATGAACTTTGATGGTTCATGCTATAGTGAAGGTAATGGGGCTGATGTTATCTTGGTTTCCCCTGCAGGAAAAATTCATAATCTGTCATACAGGTTGGAGTTTGCTTGTTCAAACAATGTCGTTGAATTCGAAGCTTTGTAGTTAGGCATTGAGAATGCTCTTAATCTTGGTTGTGGTCACCTTTTAGTTTTCATAAATTCTGAGCTTGTTGTGAACCTGATACGTAAGACTTTCTCTTCTAGAGATAAGCTGATTGAACAATATTCCCAAACTGTTTGGGCACTTGTCTTGAACCTTCTATCTTTCAACATCACTCATGTTAAGAAGGAGTTGAATTCAATAGATGATAGGTTAGTTGTCTTTGCAGCCTCTCCTACTCAACAACTCTTGCCTCGTTGGCCTGATTGTGCTTTCCAATCTCTGCATCATCCATACATTTCTGAAAATGAAGAATTCTGGAAGGCCATCCCTAACAACGAGAGCATTTGTGTTGTCATTTAAAATGAACCTCTTCAGCCTGGGGAGATTATATCTATAGAAAACAATGAGATTCCTGAGGCCTTGACTCCTCTTGAGAGTTTGTTTTCATTGATTATTGTAGGCAACAAAGAAAAACAAAAATAAGAGAATTTACAAAAAAAGGTGGTTAAAACCATCTCCATGAACATTAGGACACTTGGATCTTCAATGAACATTAAAATAAATGTTCAGGGTTCTGATAAAGAAGAGATGAGGTCTGTCGAGTTTCTTGGTGGATTTCAATATGTTTTTGCTTGGTTTAATGTGGATCTTCGTGGTTTTGATCCAGGTCTTGTTCAGCGTACTATGAAACCATCTAGGCAAAAACAAAGACTTGTTAACTCTGCACTAAAAGCAACCTTTCAAAAGGAGTTGAGAGATTTATTAAGGACTGAAATGTTTTGTTTAGTCCACCATGAATGGGTTTCCAATTGGAAACCTGCTTCGAAGACCACTGATAATATTAGAACCTGCATTAGTTTTCAAACTTTCAGAAAAGCAATTATTAGAAACCTTTTCCCTCCTCTCAGTATAGAAATTTATCTGCAACATGTTGTAGAGTCACAGTTGGAGCCCTTACTTGACAGTTTGTTTGGTTATAGTAAAATCAGAGTAGGAAGGGAAAATTTTCAAAAAACTACCCTTATTACAAGTTGCGATACTATGTCTTACAACAACCCACCTTCTAGATTATTTGATGCAAGTACTACCCTTAAAAGGCCTATACACACAACTTTTAATGAATTGGTCAGTCTCCATGCTTATCTTGATGATTTAATCGTATGCGTCAAAGGGATGATAATTACACCAGAATTTCAAGTGTTGGGTCATTTCCAGATTACCTTTGTCTTGGACACTAACTCGGAAATTTTAAAGGAATTACATAGACAATGGTTTTCCTAGAGCATTAACAATCCTTGCTTGAAGTATTGTGAAGGACCAGCATGAAAAGATTTTAATGCTCATTGGATTTTTGTATACTAGTAGCCTAGCTATTCTTTCCTTTTGTGCTTCTTTTCTCTGCTTTACAGTGCTTTGAATTATGCCTTCTAATTTAAGTTTTTTTTGCTGCCTTTTCAATTCTGTCTTTTATTGCTGTTGTTTTAGCATCTGCACCTTTACTTTCATCATATTTTTACTTTCAATTATTTTGATTAGTTTGGTCAAATAGGATGTTGGATCAATTTTTCCACAGTGACACTCCTGCAAAGCATTGTTAGTCAATAACAATCAAGCTTACATAGTTGTTATGATGTCTCCTATGAAGGGCCCTTGAAATTGTTACATTTTTCACTGTTGTCTTACAAATAATTGGCTCCCCCCCGCTTCTTCTTGCCATTTCTTCATCCATTGTGATTTTAAGAGAAAAGTCTAAAAGTTTTCCTCCTTAAGTGTTTGAGAGCAGATTCTAGTTGATTGACTATGCATACAATGGTGAAAACCCCTCATGCTTAACACTTTTCATGAATTATTCCAAATTCCAGGTCATCTTTCCATTAAATCCGCTCACTTCCCCCTATTGCATAATCATCCGAGTTATGTCTTCTTCACCTGTTGTTTTGGTCCATGAAACCATGAGTCCTGAGATATAAATATGTTAAAAACAAATTTCCCTGTGGATTCGCCGGTTTGTTGACGATTGAAAACGTCAACGAAGTTTCGCTCGCAAAGTATTTCTAAAGCCTATTATTATAAAAACTAAATAATACTAGTAGGTGGGACCCCCTTGAACTATGGTTGATGAAGATCTTGTTGTTATTGGTGATAAATTGAGCTTATGAAAGGTTGATTCATTATGTTACTACAGCCTATGCTATTCATTAATGTCATTGTTGTCTGTTCTTATCGAACCTACATAAGAAACATGTTAGTGAAATTACATGAAAGACAAGCTTGAAAGAGGAAAAATAAATGCAAACAAAAGGGACCTAATGCTGCAAATACCACGTACAAACAATTTGGAAGGAGATGAGAAACAATTGCAAAAGAAGATTTTAAAGTTATCCTTCATACTATACTACATGCATAAAAGACTTAACAACTATTGTTAAATCCTAGCAAGTGAAATACTATGCAATTGTGATTGAATTATATGGTAAATACACATATGGTGAAATGTTGGTGGTGCATATTGGAAGGGTAATGGTGGTAATGGTTATGCGATTTTGTTTGAGTTATATGGTGTGAAATGAAATATGGTGATCGCGCTACTAGATTTTAATGTGGTAATGGTTTCGATACATGTTTTATTAATCGTGTTAATGGAGAATTTGTTGGCATGTATTGTTGAGTTAATGAGATGTGGGTGGAGATGACGTGCATTTATTGCACATCATCTTTACTATTCCCGTTGGCCACCACCCTAGTCGGGCTATTGTTCGATCTTCCTGTTGTGTTTATGCTCCAAAAGTTTAGCAGGGAGTAATCGCTCGACCAGCTCTCGTTTTAAGGAATTCAATTAACAGGTATGTCCTCTTTTTGGCCATTCTTGACTTCGCTCTGGTTATGAAATGATTATTGGCTCAGGTGTATGGGTTTGTGTTTTTCCTAAATGTTGCAAATGTGTGAAATTTTGGTTCTTGAATGAAGAGTGGATGGTTCTACTTGTAATTTTTTTCAGTTCATAGAGGTTATTGGTCTTCTTGGTGATAGCTCTTTATCACCACTACTAGCTTAGTTAGAGGTTTTCGTTGTTCGTTTGCTTGGCTAGATTTCCCCATGCATGTGCATCACTTGTCCAATCTCTGGTTTTTATGGGTTTAATGGCTAAAGGCACCCTTCATCACTATGTTTTGTTCATTTGGGAAATGGTCGATTTTGTCACTAAAGGCCACAAAATGGGCTCTCATGTTCTTACTCGGCCTTGTCATCACCTTGGTGTTGTGGTTGTTTTAAGAGCCACAAGGGTTACACCCTACGCGCATTAAGCATCACTATCGGTCGGGTTGGGGCCTCACTCTTTTGTGGTAGCCCTCCCGCCTCGGGACTTGTTATCTATCCGCGAATAATTCATGGTTCCCTATGTGTATGCATTGTTGGTATCAAGGTTTTTCACCATTGAAGGAATTTGGCTCTAGCTTTCCTATGTCAGTCACAGTGTGAACCTTTAACTCCACAGGTCCGAGGGTTGACATGGAAGACCAGCCTGGCCTGCTGGGTTTACCTCTTGATTCTTGGATGCTTGTATATTGCCAACCATTTTCAGTACAGACCCATCCAGTTGGCTACATGACAGTCGTGTTGGTTTGGCATTTAGTTACTGCCTCTGTATAACGATGGTAACCCTGTTTGTTATCGACACAACTCAAGTTACACATTCGATGTCCTTATGTTTAATAACTCAATATTGTTTAATGGAAAGGGACGTTTCCCCAATTCGAATGGATGCGTGGGTATGCGTGGTTGTCACAACTTGTTAGGTCAATTGATTTTAGGATAGTGATGGATTGGTTGGTTGATACACAGTCATTGGTATTTTTCACTAAGGGTTGTTTGGATGTTTAGCTAGCATTGATTACAAATGCTTGACGTTGCTCACACATATTGTGTTGTGTATATGGTGGCCTTGCACAATGAAGAAATGGTCATGGTAACTATGGTTTTCTCTGGGGGCCAGATGATTATTGAATCAGATGACTGTAGAAATTTTATCCACTATATCCTTGTGACTGTTCGATTGTATAAGTTTGAGTCTGCACAACATAGTTAATTACAGTTGGACTAAATCGAAGTCATACTGTGTTATTAATGATTTAACACGATGGATTTATTACCCTGACTATGTGTTTGATTTGTTAAATGGAGATATTGCATTGTAACATTTGATGACTGCGCACTATGTATAATATGGATAGCTTGGTTTCTCACACTTAGGGATACCCATAGAGTTTTGAGCATGTTTTGTTGCAATTGATTATTTGTTAAGAATGTTGTTGATACCCAAACATGTTGAATGGATGGTCCAGCTTTCAAATTTACATGGAGTTGGGCTTGCACAGTGATGGATTTACACTTGCATGTTTGAATTATTCGGCACGTAGCTGGTCTTGGAATGGTGAGTGTTGACTGTAAATGGTCAGTTCGAGTTTTGGCAATTTGATTTTGATTCTGGTTACTGCCTATATATGTTTAATGAATATCATTACATTTAAATGATAAGCTTGATTGCAGGATAGTGTTTTCATTGTTGATTTGAAAACATAACCTTTAAAGTATTATTGTGATTGAAGAGATGCATGAGCAGTGGCTGATTTTGACAGTTTATAGATTGGAAATGGGTATTGTTCATAAATTGGTATAAAATGCAAGTATGTGAATGAAGGGAACAAAATCTCTTACAAATTGTGTGGAGTACATAATGTCTTGTGATGGCACTGTGTTGGATATTAATTAATGAATAGTGAACTAGTTAGATGCATAGGAATTATTATTTGGTCAAATGATTGTTGATTGATTGCATCTCCTTTCGCAGAATGTTATGGATCACTTAATTAATTTCATGAACAGTAATCATTCTTATTCCCTTCCATTATTTCATTTTCCGCTAATAACAAATCCCGTCACCTCCCATATTCCTTTTTCACTCCCTGTTCTGAGATTAATTACAATCAAGAGAATTTATGTGTTAAAGTGGCAGTATCATGTGTGGATTACAATGAGGTTTTATTGGTTTGCTTATAGTTGATTGTTGTTATCAATGAGCAGTGACCATGTCTTCTCCCCTTTCATTATATCACATTTTCTCTCAATACAAACCCCTCACATATCCCTAAACCCTTTTTCACTCCCCTGCTCATTGATTAACAACAAAACAACTTGTATGGATTGGATTGCATGAGCCTGATACATTCTGAGCCAAATCTATTTCATATTTTTAAGAGTTGTCATGCATGGTTATTTAAAAGACTATTTTCTAATTAATAACACATGCAGGATGAGTTTTTTTAGTCGAGGAAGCCATGGCCGAGGAAACAGAGGTAAAGGTAACTGGAATCGAGGCCCAAGAAGGCCTAAGTTCTCTATACATTTTGACGTTGATTCAAAAGAGCTTTTCCAAATGTTTCATGATAGATTATTTGATTGGATTGGGCAGGGAATAGTCCAACCTAGGCTTTAAAGGCCTCCTTTCCAAGCCCCACAAGCCCCCAATATCCATGCACCTCCTCATGTCTCCTTACAACCTGAGGTCCCTGAAAATGATGGATGGTAGGAGATTGTCCACCCGACAGTCTCCCAACATCATGGTTGGCCCAACTTGTCCTTGCCTGCTCCTCCACCTTTGAACCCCATTGTCCAAGCTATTCCTAACCACTTTCCAGTGAAATCCTCCCATGCTAGCAAGAGATTGAAGACTGAAGTCCACCATGCACTTGATAAAGGAAAATTCGTTGCTACCCCTTCCTCACCCTCCAATGACTCTGATAAATCTGCGTCTTCCTGGATGCATTTGAGAGATGATTGTTCCCACGTGATTAGTGATATTAAGCCTAAAGGCTCTGCACAACCAAAGGCAAATTCAGGAAAATCAAGAGGTGACAACAACAACCAAGGGTGGGCTGCACCATAGACTGGGAAATATGGCTTTTGAGTTTTATGTTATCTATTGGTTTATAACAATTGACTTCATGGATCTTTGGACAACATGTTTGATTTTGGATATATGAGTATTATTTTTTGAAATAATTTCAAATTTCATGAGCTAAAATTGCCAAAAGTAAATATGTTGATGGGAGACACAAGGAGGTATGTTTTTCTTAACTAATGGTTATGTTATGATTGTTATGATTGTTATGAACTAAAGGGAGGGGTCCCACCTACTAGTTATTATTTATTTATGACCCTTATTATAATTAGTACTTTTCCCCCTAACTAAAGTTAGTTGAGATTTTTAATTAACTTAATTAATGAGTTGGTTTAACTACTTCAACCAATTCTAACTTGTTAAAAGCAAAAGGAAAGGGAGGAACAAGAGGAGGATAGAAGAAGAAGCATGTTAAGGCTTTCTCTTTGAGTTTATTTTGAGATAGTTGAGTTTTCATTCATTCATATATTCATCACAACCTAATTCTCTTTTGTGATAGCAGGGTCTTATTGTAGACAACAATATTCAGGGATGAATCAAATCATTCAGACACTTGTTTTTTCAGAGGTGTTGATCTATCTTTGATGGTTTGTGTAGACTTGTCTGTTTGTGAATTAATTTTCATGACTGATAAAGGCTATTGTGTAGAGTCGAGTGGGCAACAATCTATGGAAAGCTGATCCAGATTTTAGAGTTCAGTTNGGTCCTTTTGTATGTTCCATAAGGGATGTCTAAGTTTGACTTTGGTCCAAGATTTCTGTATGAGATTTTGTAAAGAAAATGACTCTTTGGTGAATTGGAATGAAATAATGGATCACTTTATGTCTCATCTGTCTTGATTATCATCTTGGTGTTTTTACTTTTGTTCTTACATTTATTTCAGCAACTGTTATATTCAGAAAATTACATAAAAAAGGAATTTCCAGCAAACTTTTGTTGATAAAAGACTAGCCCAAGCACTCGTAATTAATACTTATGAGTTAGGATGTTATTTTTGTTAGCTATAAACATAGGGTGATATTACCGTCTACTTTGCCTTAGCCAAGTAAATTCTAAAAATGCTTGAGTAAGATCAATCCATATCTTTTCCTCAACAGAAGGTTTTATGCACATGTTTAATAACTTGATGATTAGATGTGATTGACATTGCTATAATCCCTATGACTTATGAGCCCATGGAGGGCGTATCTGTTGATGTTACAGGACCATACCTGGTGAACAAGTACCCAAATGGACAGGTACACATGGGGAGATGATTAGTTTGGAACTCCATGGGGCTGAAATCCCACAAGATGGATGCTGAGACCTCAGCAGGGGGCAGAGACAGATCAGAGGATTGCACTAGAGAAAGAGGAGTACATTCCACTAGAGGCATCTTAGCAGACCCATACCCAGGGGAGTTGTGCCCTTTCCACTAGGATATAGGCCTTGGAAGGCCAATGATGTCACCCAGGACACCCATGATGTCACCCAATGCTTTTGGAGGTTTCGGGAGGCAGTTGTGTGCCAAGTGGCATGTGTGGCAGGTTCTTGAGGCCCAAGAAGGCCTAGCATTTTTCCCCAGGAGGCCAACGTTGCCATAAAAGAGCCTAATGTCATGCTAAAAGGGCATGATGTCATCATTTGTGCTTGATTTAGGGTTTTAATTATGACATTTGATGTAAAACAATATGTTTGATGAAAACTGGCCATGTCGGCCTTTTTGACGTAAAGTAAAATTAAAGGTCGATGATATTGTATAAGTAGAGAGTCTAAACTCTCATATTAACATCATCTTTCACTCACACTTGTGTGAGTTCTGAAATTTGTGGCCCTCATTAGGGTTTTGGACTAAAATTTTAGTGCACACTTGTTGAAGGAAGGTTATTTTTGGTGAAATTGGCATTTTTCTTGTTGGAAAGTCTACAACTAGGGTTTTGCTTGATAATGCTTGGTGAATGTGAGTAAAATTCTACAAATTCTTCTCTTACTTGAATGGTTATGGTGTTTTAGTTTGCATTTTTTTAATTTATGAAATTGCTAGCCTAAACCCCAGGGATCAAGCACATGTTATTGTCCTTGTTCTAATTTGCTATCTACCTACTAGATTGTGCCAATGAGCCATTTTATTGAAGCCATTGCTAGGGTCTTTCCATTGCAACACTCTAGCATTTTTTCTTCATCCTAGTCAATTTTACTTTATCATTGAGTTAAAGAATGAGGAAAACCTACTAAGGCCTAGGGTTACCTACACCTTAGTAGTTGTTTTCCCCTAGGGTTTGGTGGTTGAAGCCTTGGCTTACCAACACTTCATCCATCAAATTCCTCTCGTCTTTGGCTCTGTTATTATCATATTTCTCTTTCAACTCTTACAACCACTTATTGACTTCATTTTCCCTATGAAAGCACTAGTCTAAGATCTCTCTCTTGAGTGTTTTGATCACAACCTTCAAACATCCAAATCTTTGAACAAACTACTAACACCTTCTAACCCTAGATTAGATTGATCTACTAACCTTATTGTTACTACTATTCAATTAAGTTACAACCATATTTCACAACATTTAAATCTTCTCTAAACGATTGAAAAGATTGACTAATGCATAGCCTCATTTTCTTTTGATGAATGTTGGTGTTATAACATTGATGATTAATCATTTCTGCTCATTTTGAAGCTTTTCTAAGGCATTAATTGTGATGTATTGTCTTGTGATTACTATTGTTATACATCTTTGTTTACTTCATCAATATATTAGTCAATTTCTTTTATTGAGAAAGTCTCTGATTATATGAAGTGCTAACTAGCAAGTGCTCTTGCAAAATATAGTTTTATGTTGCTTTGTTCCAGGCCGGTACACTTCTGGTTTATTATTTCTTTATTGGTTGTTTAAACAGACTTTCTGATCAGTGGTGACTTGTGAGAGGGAACCTTTTAATTAGCCTTTATCCTTTGCCTTCTCAAAAACCCCAGGTCACCAGGGACGTCTCCCCTGGGCCTACCACCCTAAATAGAAAGAGACATCCTATTGAGGTGACAGTGATAGGATAGTCTCCCGTTGCACCAATTTGTCTTCATTTTCCTTTTCCCTTCTATCAAAGTACAAATTGCATGATAACAGGAACATTACACACCAACATTGGGGTACATAAAGGACTTGTTTCTCTTGATTAAATACCAATCACATACCCTCATACATAATAGAATCCAATGAAAATGTTGCAATCCCATCAATCTTGAAAATGGTCAAGTCTGCTGAATTTTGAATGGGATATGAAATTCTAATTTCTCCATATGAAGTCCAAGGAGGTTGCAAACACTCTCAAACATCCTGAAACAATTAATGGCATTGTTAAAAATTTAAGTAACGTGATGATAAAAATGAATGATAAATGAAATGTCAACATTACCATTAGGGAGCATCCAGGGAGTGTTTAGGGAGAGGCTAGGGAGTGTCCAATGAGCGCTCTCCTTGTATTTGGGAGCGTTCTAATGAGTGTCTAATGAGTGTTCTCCCTAGATTTGGGAGCATTCTAGGGAGTGGCATGCTCCCAAAAGGGCAGGGAGCATCTCAAATTTCCCCGAAGTGCGCTCTCAAAATTCGAGAGCCCACTCCATAGACACTCCCACTCGAAGCGCGTTTCTGGTGCTAGGAGTGAGGGGGGGGATGCTCCCGATAACATTGTTCTCAAGATTAAAGTGTAATATATCCTAGCATTGATCCCTAGTTACTAGAATACAAACATATATTTGGAAGTATACTCCCTAAATATGGATAACTTCAAAGAATATTCTACCTAAGAAGGAGTGTTGAATAATATTGTTATATTATATTTGTTAATTAGGCCCTATTGTGACTTTGTAAAAGTTGGCCCTATTGTTCCTTGACAATTAAATATAAATTAAGAGGGTAAAGTGGCAGGTCATCCCAGACCTAATTTTACGCTGGCCAGACCACTATTTATAAGGGAGGCCAATGCCTCATTTAGACACACACACCAACTAGCTCTGCAGTGCGTAAGTCTTGGAGGTGAACCTACTGCAGTTAATTGTGACATCAAGGAGGGTTCTTGGTCTATGTCTTGGTATCTCTTGGTTAAGTAGTGCATTAATCTTTCCTAGTGAAGGAGTAGAGGAGGATCTTCTGCTTTGTTTTTGATCTATCTATATTGAGGAAGTTTTTGTTGGGTTTTCTTCCCCATGAGGGTTTCCAAGGATAATCTGTGTGTCTCTATTGTTTTTGTGATTGCCTCTCTTCCATTGATCTTATTTATGCAACTAATCTGCTAAATGATTGTAATAATAAAGAAGAATCGCAACTGCTAGTTGTATAAATAAAACATCAACAATACATAATAGAATCCAATGAAAATGTTGCAATCCCATCAATCCTAAAAATGGTTAAGTCTGATGAATTTTGAATGGGATATGAAATTCTACTTTCTCCATATGAAGTCCAATGAGGTTGGAACCACTCTCAAACATCCTGAAACAATTAATGGCAATGTTAAAAATGTAAGTAACATGATAATAAAAATGAATGATAAATGAAATGTCAACATTACCATTAGGGAGCGTTTAGGGAGCATCCATGGAGCGTCTAGGGAGTGCCCAGGAGTTTCCAAGGAGCACGCTCTCTGTCTTTGGGATCGTTCTATGGAGTGCCATGCTCCCAAAAGGGCAGGGAGCATCTCAAATTTCCCCGAAGTGCGCTCCCAAAATTCAGGAGCGCACTCTTCACTTTCGGGAGCGCACTCCCTAGACACTCCCGCTCATAGCGCAGTTCTGGTGCTAGGAGCGAGGGGGGGATGCTCCCAATAACACTGTTCTCAAGATTAAAGTGTAATACATCCTAGCATTGATCCCTAGTTACTAGAATACAAACATATATTTGGAAATATACTCCCTAGATATGGATAACTATGGATACAATGGATGTGGCATATTAAAACCATATATAACAAATTTATGCATATGATATATAAATAGA
>JASDQU010735337.1:236013-264264 GCA_032191745.1 Picea mariana
GAGCGTTGGAATGGATCTAGGATGGCGATGGCGAGAGAAAGTGACATTTAAATGGTATGTCACCCATCCCTCTTTAGTTAGTAAATTCAATATCTAAAACTTAAGGAAAACATCATGTTCTTGTGTGTTTTGTTCTAGGTGGATCCACCTAAGGAGATCTAGGTGGATCTAGGGAGATCTAGAAAAAAACACACCAAAACATGATGCTTTCCTTAAGTTTTAGATATTGAATTTACTAACTAAGGAGGGATGGGTGACATACTATTTAAATGGTGCTTCCTCTGGCCATCGCCATCCTATATCCATTCCAACGCTCATATAATGATGAACCTGCAAAAAAACACAACCATCCAAAGTGATAGCAATAGCATACACTCAATATAAACCTATGTATGTGATCAAGGAATCATACAATAAAACACAACAAGCTTTATAGGAAAGAATGATATTATTGTATCATATTGAATGGGAAAGAGGGATTACAACTGTGGCCTTGATGTCATAAGATCCCTTCCAACTGTCCTTCATTCCCCACACACTTCCATTCCAAGAATTCGAGAGCATAGATCTGATAATATTCACAATCTATATTGACAAAGGAAAAACTCAAAGACACTCCAACCAAGCTAATAATTCCAAGCCAAATCCAACTTAGCCCTTCTCCATGAGAGCTCCTCTCCTTTTATAAGATGAAGAAGATAAGGTGAGGAGGTTAGGATGATCCCACTAAATCATGAAAGCGAGTAAGATCCAAACCATTCGGATGACACCTCACCATGGAAGTTTCTCCTTCTAGAAGATTCGAGAAAACGCTCGTTTTTCCCACGTGTAAGCATTCTCGCACCCTGCCTATAGAGCAGACTGCAAACTCCTCGCGACCTAGCTATGATGCAGCCTGTGAGAATAAGGAATTCTCTCACCCTAGCTATAGTGCAGCCTATGACCTTCCTTTTTTATAGGGTTTTTACAAAGGAGAATGCAACTTATTTTCTCAGGAAAAGTTCTTCTCCCTTCTTTCTTCAAGAACTCAGGCCACTGCCCCCTCTGAAGACTACATACAGGTTTACATCATTAACAGTCATAGGGATGACGAAAATAATGTGTAACAAGAGGGAGTTGGCCTCAGAGTTTGAGATAAAGGATCTTGTCTTAATTCATTACTATTTGGGATTAGAAGTATGGTAGAAGCTAGGCTAGACACATGCTTTGTTGTAAACACATTATGCCAGTTCCAAGTGGATCCTAGACATGAGCATTGGATAGTTTCAAAACATATCTTGAGATACTTACGTGGGAAACAATGATGTACAACTGCAGGGATATAAAGAATATGATGGGGAAGGGAGTGCAGATGAAATAAAGAGTACCTCAGGTACCTGCTTCAGTTTGGGTCAACCATGATATCTTGGATTAGAAGGAAACAAAAGTATGCCGAACTCAACACTGGAGAGGCAAAGTACATCGCAACATGTGATTCTTCTACAGAAGTAGTATGGCTATGTAATTTGATTTATAGACTATTTGATCAGGTGTCAGATTCAACTATAATATTGTGTGACAATCAAAGTCGTGTGAAGCTTTCAGAGAACCCGATGTTCCATGATAGGTAGAAGCACATTCAGATCAAGTATTATTACATCTACATTCAATTCCATATTAAGGGAGAAGTAAAACTCCAGTATATCTCCACCGATGAACAGATAATAGATATTTTGATGAAGCCCTTGTCCAAGGGGAAGTTTGAATACTTCAAGGACAAGTTGGGATTTGTGGATATTTCTCCCTTGGTTGAGAGGGAGTGTTAATCTGTATCACACTAGTACAACTTATATATGATTCTTTTGCATCATGCTAGTACAACTTAGATATAATACAGATGTCCGAAGTTGCATCATGCTAGTAAAACTTAGATATGATGCATTAGCACCATGCTAGTACAACTTAGAGATGATGCAGTTTCCTTACTCACATCATGCTAGTACAACTCAGATATGATGCAATACCATCATGCTAGTACAACTTAGAAATGATGCACAGGGACTAATCTACATCATGCTAGTACAAATTAGGTATGATGCAAAAGCATCATGCTAGTACAGCTTAGAGATGATGTAGATGATACTCCACATCATGCCAATACAACTTAGATATGATGCATTCACATCATGGTAGTATGGATTAGAGATAGTACAGTGGGTGATATGACTTGATGTGCACCATGCCAGATGAATTATGGCTTAGATATGATGCAGTTGATGATATGTCATGATATATTTGATGTAAATTTTCATTAGATAAAATTGGTCAACTTGAATACATTTAGTTGTTTGTTATGAATACCTCCCTAGTTAAGAGGGAGTGTTTAATTTTTGTAACTATGGTCGGTCTTCATAATGTATATATTCGAAAAAGAATATTCTAGAAAATAATATGTGTACTTATAAAAGTCATCCCTACTTGTGGCATAGATGGCGACATGATCAGGAAGAATGGTCCTTGTAGTCACGTGACACACAGTTGAGTGCATGACAATTGCGGGACACATGCATAGTAATGAGACTATGGCGAAGACTGTGTGTCTATGGAAAATAGTTGTGTGCTACTACGATGGTTGTGTACCATTGGTGGAGACTATGTGTCTCTGAACAATAGCTATGTTCTACTACAATGGTTGTGTACCACTAGAAGTGACTTGGTGTGACTGGAAAGTAGTTGTGTGCTACTAGTAGTGGTTTTGTACCACTGGACAATAGTTGTGTACTACTATGGATCAACACACTTGTGTTCTATTGGATGGCATTGTAGTAACTGTGTGCTACTAGCTGATTTCTGTGGAGACTACCAGATCACTTGGAAGTAGTTGTGTGCTACTGCTTGATCACAGATACTGTGACATATTTTTTGAGCTATCGATGGTATGGTATTAGTTTTGTGGTACTAGTTGATTGTAGAGTATTCAATGGACGTCTATATAAAGACGTCGTGGAAAGATACCTTCCTAGTTAAGAGGGAGTGTTGATGTTTGAGGAAACAAATGAGAGGCATTCTCCCTAGAGGGTCCAGTGTGGAGTAGTAGGGGGGAATGCGGACTTCATCCTAACATGCCTTAGATGGTCAGATGAATGAACCAAGACATTGGTTTCATGAGGAAACCTCTATATTTCTTGGGGGACATTGGTTCCATGAGGGAACCTCGATGTGCCCTAGAGAATACATTGTTTCCATGAGGGAACATCAATATGTCAAGTATGGTCCAAGATGACTTAGTCAGCCTCAAGGGACTAGCCACCCCTTGTAGGATGAGCTAGCTCAAGTCTTGTGGATACCAACTACATGATGTGTATAAAAACATCTGAATGGCCCTAGTAAGCATCAGGTGGACCTTCTCCTAAATTGGGTTCCAGACCAATGGAGATAGGGTACATTTATCACAAGGGTTTACTTGTGATAAATGGGCCCAAGCGTAGTCCTTCCTTGAACATGAAAAGGAGTGATATGGAATCGAGGTGATTTATGTGCTTTCCATGTATCAAATAGCATTGGGATGACATTCACTTACATGGGTGTTTTTGTGGTAAATGGCCTTGGTGTGATATTTTTCCTTAGTCATGGTGATTTGACTTGGAATGATAAAGAATTAAAGATGGTAGATGCTATCACATGCAGACCCAAAGTGAACCTGATCTCAAAGAGAGTCAATTGGCTCAGAGGGAGAGCCGTGCAAGGAGTTTCCCCTCGGTTCAGGTGGGAGAGAGACATATCCCAAGACTGATAGGTGTCATGATTCTAGAGTGAAGTTTGTATACTTCAGAGACAAGCTTTGGCATGATGAAGAATGTCTCTGTCATTGAGAGGGAGTGTTGATGTTTGGAAAACATCGAGAAGACATTATTATTATATATATATATATATATATATATATATATATGACATGTTATTTATAATACAAACTATAAATATATATAATAAATACGTAGTTTTTATTATTCAAGGGACGCATCCTTTCATGGATGGTCACCATATGTTCTCTATATATGGAACACTCATCATTGTAATAATATATTCATATACAATATTATCTCATATGAAAAATCAATAAGTTGCTAGGTAATTCTCTATTAGAATTATCATGCCTTTAACATCTTGTCTTGGTTGGTCTTTATATCAGATGGATGTAAAGGAAACATTTTTGAATGACCAATATTTAAGAAGATGTATATGTAAATCAACCAAAAGGTTTTGAGATTTGTTACCACTCAAACTCTCTCATAAGAGGAAAAGTCCTAACCCTAATGGGAGAGCCTAAAGGAAACTCTTAGGGACGCCACCCTTTGTCACCTCAGTGGCCTTGCTCCACTCTTCAAACTAAGGAGAAGGTTTCCTAGCCTAGGGAAGAATCCATATGGTCAAGTTTACCAAGTTTGATGTAATAATGTGAGTTATCTAATAAATCGACTTACAAAAAATTACCAATGATAATCAATTTTCTTTATCGGGATAATGAGTTGTTATATGTGAAAAATAGATCATAAAAAGTGATCCAACTGTGATGTTCACTATGAATTGCAATGCAAAAATAACATTTAAAATGTTTGACAAATTAAACCAAAATGGAATATGGTGAATTTTCCAAAGAAAGTTCTCATTCTCTTATCCAAATGTATAAATCGTAAGATATCCACAATTTGTGTTTAGAAAGTTATTAAAGAAATTGATAGCATGCTACAAAAAGGATCATCCATGTGACCAACCATTTACCATTCAATTTAGGCTAGAACTTAACAAAAACACCATTGTTCAGATTTAGGAAACTAGTCACATAATTCAAGTGTTGTAGTATCACAAGTTGCTTACAATTGTATCATGATTTAAAGATTACCATTGAAAAGAGAGAATAATGAGTATACAACCATCCACAGAAAGAAAAATGTTGGAAATATAAATAAGTAAACACAACCCTTATGAGATTCTTATCGTTTAGGTTCCATAATTATTCATTAGAGAGTATGTAAATGATTTATACCAAAATTGTGATGTTAATGTATTGAACCGTTTAGGTTTGCAGTATACATGAACAGATGTGAAACCATAGAGTCACAAAGTATTAAAACTTAGATTCTTATGCGTTCAGATCTTGATGATCTCATTCACATCCAAATCATTTTTCAAATAAATTATAACCATGAATTTCACTTAAATAGTGTTGTTTGAATCATGACCAATTTTGTCTTAAGACCAATAGTGTTAATTTCAAGGTTATGATGAACCTCGAACCAAGAGGAAAAATCAATGAAAGAAATAAGATTTAAAATGTTTGTAACTGATTTTCAAGCACACATTTCATTTCCTTGACTCTGTTTTAGAGAAATAATCTTCAACTTTCTTAAATCCTTGGAATTATATTGCAAAAAATAGTGAATAACTATCAAGGAAATAATTGAAAAATGAGAAATCATTCAATGGTTTGAGCATTGATCCACCACTTACCAACATTTAAATCAGACTTAGATGAGCTAAGGAGTGTCAAACGAAGCTATAAACCTCGAAATACTTTGTTTACAAGGACATATAATTATTTGCTAAAGAGTAGATTATCGATATTTCAAGTACATTTAAACTCTGAGAAACATTAACCAAAGGATTAATAAGTACTCTATGGAATAAACCCTTATTATATTTGTCCTTAAGTAGTGAAAGAAAACCAATATCACTCAACACATTAGACTATCATAGCAAGTCGTTCCAACATTTATTTCATCGATTTGATTGTTCGCTTCACGAACATTAATAAAATAACAAAATGCTTGACATAAAATAACCCTCAGTAGATTGTTCTAAGAACTATGTCATCGGTTTGATACTCAACAATAATTTAACTAGAAAGGATTTCAAACATTGTGGAAAACTATATATGTCCAAACCCTAGCAAAAGTTTTAAATTGTGCATAACACCATTGTTGGGCTCCAGTTTTGTCATATTTTCCGCCATACAAATGCATTCATCATAATACATTTTTCCCGCATTTCGCCGATAATATATACCTAATTACAACATAAACCTCCATTATCTCTTCTTATTCATCCATTGTGGTTAATACATCATTATTTCCTATGTTTTTAATGATTAAAGAAGGTTTTTCCATGTTTTATTAATGGTGGTTTATAAGCCTGCACAATCATCCAATACTCACACTCCATGTCATCTGGTACTCACACTCCATATCATATGGTACTTGCAATTCAACTTATCCAGTACCAGAATGTTCCAAAAACCATTTGGTACCAGAACGTTCCAGGTCATCCAGTACTAGCATCAACAACCATCTAGTATTGGATTATAGTCGAAAACTTGGCATGCTTCTAGAGGAAAATTGGGGACATGGGTTTTTTCCAGAGTGACATCGGCATGAAAACACATGTGTAATAATTCACCCAGATCAGACATGTAGAACTCCAGCTCAGGGGGAACATTTCTGCAAAAATTAGTAAAAATCTCAAACTGCCAACTTGTGCCTCGATTTATGTGCATATGAAGGAAGATGTCGAAATTCTAAGATATGGGTTTTGTCTAAAATATGGAAAAATGAGCACATGAAGGGAAAATTTTCAAAATTCAAAATGGTTTAAGAAATAAGGAAGGATCTTTAACCCAAATTTGTCATATTTGGTGAAAAACCCATATTTGGGGATTTTATCTAAAATTGTAAAATTTGAAATCAGAGCTTTGGGATTCAGTCCCATCCACTCTTCAATGGTTTCTTTTGTATACAAAGGCTTCATAGGATTGAAATATATTCATTCATTTGTAGTTAAGGTCAAAATGCTATTGTGAGAGTGATCTTCCTTTTTGTAATTTTTGAGTTTGATGGAATAAAGAATTGTTGTTTTGTTTATTCAAGGGGATTGACTTCTTTTTGGCATCAAATTACCTATTGTGTAGGGCCCCTCAACTTGGTAAGAATTCCGCCCTTTGTATCTTAACTAGTTAGCATTTTATTTATGTATTTTTCTTTTATTTTTCAATTTGTTTAAAGATTAGAATTTCATTTACAGTTTGGATTGTGTGGTTTTAATTCTAATTTTAGTTTTGCAGTTGTTATGTTAATTAGAACTAATATTGTAAACCTCCCAATTGAATACATTATCACATCGAGCTTTGAATTTATTTAGAATTCTCTCCTATCACATTTGCAT
Organism: Picea mariana; assembly: GCA_032191745.1. NCBI lineage: Eukaryota > Viridiplantae > Streptophyta > Pinopsida > Pinales > Pinaceae > Picea > Picea mariana. The sequence goes on from JASDQU010735337.1 coordinate 243,208, forward strand.
GCTTATATTTCTGTGTATTCTTCCTATGCTCTGTTTTTTATGTTGAAAAGACTATGGACAATCCCTCATTGCATTTATCTCCTTTATCATTAATTTTCCATGCAATTTGCCCATCAAATATACCATTCAAATAACCCATTAGTTTCTTCCTATCCAAAACATTATAAAACAAAGTATTATCTAACATATTATTGTTTTCATTCACTTATAAAAGAAAAAACAAAAACAAAGTTGTCTTATTCGTTGCATATACTTAACTTTTCTCTTCCATGTTTGATCTTTTCCCTTCAACACGATTTGCCCATTGATTTCATATTTAATCATACAATATAATTAGCCATTGCAAGAGTAGATCGAACCCTCTCGTTTCCTCATTCTCTAAGCATGGAATCAATTCCCAGTCACACTGCAATTACATTTCATGACAACGAATTGTCCTCTCTTTTTATCTACTCATTCCTTGATTCATGAATGCATATTAAATTACACAACTTTATTGACTGTTCACACAAGGAACTCGCCTTGCTCTGAACTTATTCAACACATTAACTTTTGTTTAATTGACTATGCTTTAAATATAGATCTTTCATCAATTGCATAAGTCCATATTCTTCTCAATTACTCTTTGATTATTGTGCTTTACATTGAAGCTCTCAATTTGCAGAGAGTACCTATCCTTCTTTTCCTCTTTTGATTTTATATATGACTAAACATTTTTAATAAGCATTCCATTTTTAGCTTCTTTTATAGGTTGATATTATTTTCCATTTCATAAGCATTCCACTTCTTTCCACTTTGTATTTCTACATTGCCATTCTTTCCCATTCCTTTTCATTTCTTTCCATGTTGGCTCATTGTGATTGATGCACTTGATTGTGGAAATATCTTTATTTTAGATTGCATATACTGTTTGATTCTAGTTTGATTGATTTCTTTTCAATTCAACTTGCCTCTCCCTATAGTTTGAGGGTTTTGCTTTGTGTGTTTTAGGTTTAGTTCTTGCATGCACATTTCATTTCATTCACATAGTTTGAAATAAGTTTTGTTTTCTATTTGCTTGATTTCCTTTTGCTAGTTTGCTTCAATTCAGATTTCCCATATCTTTCTTGCACTTTACTTCATGTACTTATTTTTTATTTCTTGTTCTTTGGATTCCTACACTTTGATTTCTTGTAGTTTTAATCACCAAAGGGAAAGATTAAAGGTCTGACTCATGAGATATGGACTCCCCATGTTGGGATTCTACCTAAGGTGTTAGTTTATTTCCTGTCAATTGAATTCATTGTTTGTTTCGATTATGGCATTAAAGTGTGGTTTGTTGGCATTAGATATTAGACTGAGATAGGCTCCAATCCTACATTTCTTGTTCTTGCACCTTGAAGATTACGAGCCCGATTGATAATTTAATTTTGGAAGTTAATATAGAATATATTTAGCCCAACAACCGCCACACTTTAAAGAATTATTAATCCAATTATTTGTTGTTCGTTCAAGGATTTTATCCACATTCCAGTGAGTGAGTTATTAATCCAATTATTTGCTGGTCGTTCAAGGATTTTATCCACGTTTGAGTGATTGAGATAGGATTAAAATAATCAACAAGTGAAATATCTATGAAATTCATCCTTCATAACATTTTCAACAAGAAAATCTTATAGCAAGTGTGATAGCAGTGATTCAACCATTTCAAACATGAAACCCTTAATCAGAAAATTAATTCTAGAATTTGGAAGCATGAGATGAAATAGTTGAATGTTAGGGTTTAATTGCATTGATATACCCCTTAGTTAGAAATTAAATCTCAAGCAGATGGAAACATTTCAAGGAATTGGAAATAAAAACCTCAAGGATGAATATATCCACCTGTACTTCAAATAAAGTCATCTAGTCTAACATTATAATCCATCCTTTATGCTACTAGATCTAGTTAGAAATTGCAAATACTTTAAAGAGTGAAATTGTAAAAGAAAACAATTTGCAATGGAGAAAATCAAATCCTCACTATATTTGAAAGGAGATAACTTATAAAATTTATGAATTGACAACCTAGATCAAAGATTAAACTTAGACAAACCCAGATTTCCTTTAAAACAAAAAACAAAGAAAACATTGAATGTAAGGAGGGTGAGAGGGAGAATATAATAGACCAATGCTTGACTTCCACTTGGGTTGTGGGGTCACACTAGGCCTTTCTTGATTCTTGATTTTTGTATTAAGTCTTGGGATTTCAGGAAACCATAAGGTGTACCCAACAAATTCCCCCAAGAGACACTTGGATGCTCCAAGATCTGGGAGGAGAGAAGAGTGTTTTGCCAACTCTTCCAAGTAACAAGAAGTAGCCCCTATCTTTCACTAAATTAAGAGATAGAAATAAAATGAAGATTTGTAGAACTCAATACCCTAGATCTAATAGTAAATGTCTAACTACTATGAGGAAATGACTTTACCTCACAAGCTCTTCCAGCTGTAACAATTTTCTCCTCTTGTGGCTCCTTGCTACCTATTTCATCCACCTTCACTTGTTGCATACACATACTCTTGCAAACCTTCTACAAGAAAAACCCTAAATAAATAACCAAGACAGACTAAGAACACAAGTATATTATAGACACAATGCTTTCTCTTACTCTCCAACTACTTACAAACGAGAGAGATTTTATCCTTATATAGATAAGGTTCCTGAATCAAACCATGGGTGGGAAACCATGTGCTATCACAATACCATGTGAAAAATACAATGTGCATGAGAAAAACATGAGCCCAAAACAAGGGGCACCCTCAACAAATCCTCAAGGAAAAGTGCACCCTCATAAATTCGGGTTAAATAGCCACATGTGTGGTCATAAAGGAGAAATAAACAAGTGCACCCTCATAAGTGGTGCATAAGTGTAGATAACAATCCTAACCAAATCCCATAAATAATGAGTGCGCCCAAGAGAAAATTCAAGGTGTATGGCGCGTGTGTCATAGGTGACAAGGAGCTCCATAAAAAATAGCACGTGTGTCTCATGAACCAAGCCACTCTAGGAGATAAATGGTCCAATTAGCTTATAACCACCTCAACTAACCAATAAACACCTATAACAACCTATACCAAATGGTCCAATTGTGTATCAACCTCCATAATGACTCCAACAAACTCAAACATGTGAGAGAATATGATCATGCAAGTAAGTGTTCACCCTTGGAATGGTCTAGGTGGCACATGATGATGATGTGGAGTCCATATCATCATCCAATGCACTATCATGGGTCTCAAATCAGTGACATGTATCCCAATGAAGTACATAGATACCCAGAAAAGTGGAATAGATCACAATGTATATAGATATGGTTGTATACATGTACATGGATCCCAAGGAAGTGTCACAAATCCCAATGTAGTGTCATAGATCCCAAAGTGAGTACACAAATATCGAGGCATCGTACATGGATGGTCCATATTTATTAGGGAATGAAATGAAAGAATCCATATAACAAATAAGAATCACATAGAACACAATATTACAACTAAACTCCAAATCAATTAATGACTGAAAACTTGAAAAGGATGAAAAATGCAGAGTTACATAACTAGCTAGAATGGTGGTAGCTTATCTCTGAGAGGAGATTTGTTAGATACGCTCATTAAAAAAAGATATTACAGAGAGTCAAAAGAATGTCCTTTCAACACAAATAAAGAATACTAAAGGTCCAAAACCCTAACCCTAGGAGGTGAAGCACCAAAATGCTTTCGAAACCCAAGGTGGTTAGTTGATACAACAACTTCGCGAGGGGACAACTTTTGCATACAATCTTCGATTGGGGAACTTAGTAGGTCATTGGAAATATATAACTAAGAAATGAAATTTGTGGCATGGCCTCGGTGTTAAAAGTAAAACTAGGCCCTTGAATTTCCCTTAAAACCATTGTTTAGGGCCTCAAAAGAACCCCATCTGTTTAGGACCCAAACATTCATAAACAAAATGACAAGATGGAGAACCACAATGAACCAATGGAAGAGTTGGGTGGCCATCGACATCAACCTATATTAGTCCTCTAACCTAGGAAGAAATGGCCCCCATTGTGTTATGTCTCTGTAGTAGATGGGGAAATGTTTTCTCAATCTAAACCTTGGTGAGCAACTTGCCTTGCTGAAGAAGTTGTCCTGCTGTGACAACCTGATAGAGTTGTATTTTCTTCTAGCGGGTGCCTGTCATATTGGTGTCCATGATCCAATCCATTTTATATTGCTCAATGTAGTTGAGATTCAGTTCCATAGGGGCCAATTTCTCAACCACCTTCTAGGTGTCCAACATAGGTGGGAAATAAGTTCAAAGTAGCTCCACATTAAATATTGGGTGTAAGCCAAGAGAAGGAAGAATACTCAATTCAAAATTATTTTCACCCAAAATCTTTGTGATGGTGTAAGGCCCATATCAAATTGGTTTGAGATTCCCGTGGGGGCCTGTGAGGTTCTCTTTATGAAAATGAAACCACACCTTATCACCAAAGAGAAACTTGTGTGGAACTTGATGCTAGACATGTCATTGCTTGTACTTAGCGTTGGTCTTCTGCAAGATATCATGAACATGTTGTTGGAGGTGTTGGATCGATTCAAAAAATTTGGTTTCCTTATCCACCTTGGTTTGAACATGGGAGGACTCTATCGGTGAAGGTGCAATAGAAAGAGCTACATCAATGGGGGTCAGTGGTTGGAACCCTAAGCATACCTAAAAAGGATTGTGGCCAATAGAGTCGTGGATGGATTTTTTATAGCTATGATGAATATATGTAAGGATCTCATCCCATGTACATGTATGATTGGAGGTGTACATGCATAGGATATGCACAATAATTTTGTTGACCACTTTCATTTTTCCATATATTTGGGGGTGAAAGGAAGTAGATTTGGTCAACTTGGTGTCCATCAAAGGCCATAGGATGGAACAAACGGTACAGAGGAACCTATTGTCCCTATCTGAAATAATGGTCCGTGGTTGCTTGAAATGAACCCTAACATGTTTGAAGAATATCTTAGCATTGGCCTCGACGATGATACTCTTCTTTCATGTTGTCAAGATGACCATCTTAGAAAACCGATCAATGACCACAAATACAAAATCATTACCATGTTTAGTAGAAGGTAGACCATACATGTAATCGATGCAGATGGACTCCTACGGCCTATCAAGAGTAGGAAGAGGAGTGTAAAACCCTTTCCTTTTAATGGTGGGTTTTATTCATGGCACAAGCAATGCATGATTTCATATACTTGTTGACATCCTATCGAAGCCTTGGCCAATTAAAGTAAATTTTTAGTACAACCATAGTATTTTCCACACTAAGGTGTCTTGCCACTCGACTGTAATGTTCTTCCAAAATAATCTTTGCACACTAGCTTGAAGGAACACAAAGATGACCCAAATTCCATAACAATCCATATTGTACATTAAAATATGAAACTAATGTGCATGTGCCCAATGTTTGATATGTGGAATTGAAGTCAAGATCATTGTGATATAGTTGGGACCACCCAGAGGTCTCATGGTAGCAAGAGTTGTGCACTATGGTTAGTGCTGAAAATAGGGGTTGATAAAGGTAATAAGTGACTCAATTGGTGCAACCCTTCTTGTATTTAATGTTTAGGTGGAACTATTATAAGTAGGTGGACCATTTCTGATGGTGGTCATTTTGTAACTTTCCCTGTGTTTGTATGAAATCCAGGGTCTTGTGATCAATGTGGATGACCATATCCTTCCCAAGAATGTAATGATTCCATTAACATTAAGCTTATACAATAGAGTACATCTCCTTATCATAGGTGGGGTACTTACGGAAGGAATTTGAGAGTGTCTCACTATTATAGGCCATTGGATGGCCATGCTGAGTGAGGACTGCACCCACTACATAGTCTGAAGCATATGTCTCAATCTCAAAGGGTTTTTGTATATTTGGAAAGGTGAGTATGGGTTTTGAACATAAGAAGTGTTTGATATTCTCAAATGATTTTTTTTGTGACTCGGCCCAAGAAAACTTGGCCCTGGATCCACCCTTGGTGAAATGGATGAGGGGCCAAGCAACATGAGAGAACCCCAACATGAATTTGAAATACAAGTTGGTAATGCAAAATAAAATGCAAAGCTTAGTTAGAGTCATTGGGGTTGACTAGTCATGAATGAATTGGATCTTAGATGGATCCACCTGCACACCATGTCCATCCATGGTGTATCCCAGATATTAGATTCTCTACATACCAAATGAACATTTTTCTAGATTAACATATAACTTGTGCCACCATAGAGTGACAAGGACTTAATGAATGTGTTGTGAATGTTCTACCTAGTTATTATTAAAGATGAGGATGTCATCAAGATATATGACCATAAAAGAATTGATGAATTGCCTCAATATGTATTCTATCATCCTCATGAAAGTTGTTGGACAATTTGTCAAGCTAAAATTCTTGACCAACCATTCAAAAAGGCCTTCTTTGGACTTTAAGGAAGTCTTCCATACATCGATTTGTTCGATTGGTACCTAGTGGTATCCTGACTTCATATCAATATTACTAAAGTAATTATCACCCTTGAGTTGGTCAATAAGGTCATCAATCCAGGGAATGTGATATTGGTTTTGGACTGTGACTTTTTTTAGAGATATGTAATCAATATAGAATCATCATGTCCGATCTTTCTTTCAAAATGAAAAAATTGGGGTCCCGTAAGGTGAGGATATTGGTCAAACGCGCCCCTTTGGTCAAGTGTGCCAACATAGACAGTGTACTCCAAAGGAACTTGGTCAAGTGTGCCAACATAGACATGCAATAAAAGACCCAAGTAGAGGGATAGGTCCTGAGGGACGCATGAAATAAAGAAACCCTTCAAGAGTAAGTGTGATAATGATATGAATTAGGGCTTACATCATGGCTTATAGTGTCATTAAATCCATTTCTATGGGCGCCTTTGTAGAGGGAGCACTTGATGCTTGAGATACCCTTTCCTCGATAATTTTTGCATTTTGAATCCCTTAATTTTCTTTTGAGACCCAATTATTATTTGCAAGTCCCATTTATAGATTTCAATATTTATTCCTTCATTTTTGATGGACTATAGTCATTTATAATTTTTCATTCATTCGCATCAGGGCATGGGTGATTACCATTAGAGGGGGTAGAGATCAAGCTAGCCTATGGATTTTATGGTGTCCTTTATCATTATAACATAGCTTATATAGAGTAGCTACATCAACCTATGATATTTTAGCCCCTTTTTCTCATGAGAGAATGGACCATGACCCATTACCAAATATCAATACATTATGAGAGGCTCCAGGATGGAAAGTTGTAAGTATGGTGGGGAACACAATGTTACCCTTGTGAGGCCCCCCAGTAGTACCCCCTTTCCCTAGGTGGTGATAACACATGGATAGGGCACATAATCTGACCACCAAGGTGAAACAAACCAACAAACACAATTTCCCAAGCTAGTGATCCATTATCCAACTTCAACCAAAGATCCTCATCAATATGTCCAACAAATTATGAACAACACTTTGCATGAAAGAAGGACTAAAACACCTCACAATGACATTGGATTACCAATATCTCACACTAGAATTCTTGGATGTGATGAGCCTTGGTTGATTTGTAGTTGTAGAGGAAAATGAGGGGGGCTACTGGCATGTCATCTATAGACATGTTGATCATGTTCATCATGGTCAGGATCATCACCTCCATTGCAGGCCATGAGACATGATATCCTTTGGTTAACCCTAGGCATGGGGGATGACAATGCACTAGGGTCCTGTTGTAGTTGTTGAATGATCTTTCATACCTCTTGATCTTTCTTCCATTTTATCCTTGCTTCTTCCACCCAATCAGATTGCAAAATATAAATAATGCAAAGTAAATCCTCTACTTCTTGTTCTTTCCTTGAAAGTGCATATGCCACAATATTATGTTTTACTTTTTTGTAGATAATTTCAAAGTCATAACATAGCATATTTGTAACCCATTTTAGTTTCTCTTATGAAAATAATCATTGCTCCAAGAAGTACTTCAAACTCTTCTGATATGTTTTTACATTGAATTGTCTTCCTATTAGGTAAGGGCACCATTTCTTAACTGCATGTAGTATGTCCAACATTTCTTTTTTATAAATGGGTTTAAGTAAGTTTTTTGTTTTAAGTAGGCTACTTCCAAAGGAAACAAGTCTTCCTTATTGCATTAAAATTTCACCAATGCCATTGTCTGATGCATCACACATCACAATAAATGTTTTTGTGAAGTCAAGTGTGGTGTTGTAATATAGGGAATTGTATGTAGATGTTACTAGTATTCATTCACATAGAGAAATATACAATAATACACTAATATACAAGAATTTTGGACATACTGAGAGGGGGGGGGTGAATCAGTATTACCCTTTTTCAACAATTAACAATTACTTTGATATTTTATTAATTACCACAATAGATCAACAATGGACTTGTAGTTAAAACTAATTATATAAATATAATTAACATGAATTACAAGATTTTATAAATAATAGTGAAGAACACCAATACTTTTTAGAGCACCAACTCTAGGAGACATAAATCCCCTTCTTTAAGGAACCAACCCTAGGAAGCACCAAGTCCCTTGTTTTTAGGGAACCAACCCTAGGAAGCACCAACTCCCCTGTATTTAGGGCACTAACCCTAGGAAGCACCAACTTCCTTATATAGTAAAGGATATGAATCCTTCCTTTCTCCTCCCTTCCACGCTCACTGCATAAGTATCATCAGTTCCTCTTCTTGGACTCTGCTTCTGCTTTGATCTTTTGATCTAGACTGCAGAGACACTTCTTCTTCACTGTTTTGTCTTGCTTATATAGTTTTCCAATTGGTGTGAGCATTGAAGCATTGTGTCCCTTTATTTGGACCATCACACCTATTCATTTAGATTAACAATAATAACATTTGTTTTTCTCCATTACTATTCATACATTATCATGAAATCTTTTCAATTTAATGAAAGGGATTTTCATAAATTGATCACTGATATGGATTGATTTTGTTTTAACTCAATCCCATGCCTCTTTATTTCATTCTCAATTTACGTTGATCAGATCTAATAATTTTGATTATCTTTTTAATGTATTGCAAGTATTGGATTACTTAAGATAAATCAGGACAAAGTCCAAATCCTATCTGGTTCAACGTTCCTTCTTGACCGAGATAAATTTATTATTATGTTTGTTAAATTTCGCACAGAAACAATTTAGGACCTCTATTCCATATGACCATAGGTGATGTCTAGGCATTAAGCCAACATGTTCTTAATCACTTATCAAGATCAACGCTCATGTTTTAATTGCATGTTGATATGGACGGTTATCGTTCAGTTCAAAACTTCACCCTTCGACGCTTCGAGTAGTTGTTGGTAAGAGAAACTGGACATCCCCGAAGGACATACTCCTAGAGTGACGTAGCTTGCTAAAGTCACTCTTGATGTGGCACTGTTTGATTCGTTGCCACATGTCACCTAGATTCATGACTTACGTATACCTAAAGTGCCAACTGGACTTTGACACTTGATACCATCTAATTGCGCCACGTGTCCTTGCTGACATGCTCTTGTTGACATGTATCTCTTGAATTGTCATATGTATTTCCCCTTTGGATCATATATTAGACAGTCTAGTTTTCACCTAAATTATTAATGCAACGACCCTTATTCACTTCGAGAGTTCGGGGCTCCAGCCTTTGGGTGAAAGTACATGTTTTAGACCCCTTTTTTCCGAAGTGGTCAATGTCGAAGTTGACCACCATTGGACCCACCTATCCTCATCCAATGGTCACCATGAATTTCCTAGATTGGATGACCCTCATTCACTTCAAGAATTTGGGGCTCCAACCTTCGGGTAAACTTACATGTTTTATACCCCTTTTCGCCGAAGTAGTCAGCACTGGAGTTGACCATCTCCTTTCCTTTACTGCGATTTGATGGTTCCAATGTTTCACTCCAAATCAATGGTTGACGTCAGTTCATGACTTCGGGGCTTCATCCTTCGGGTAAAATTACCTGTTCTTGGCTTCTTTTCACTGGAGTGATCAACATTGGAGTTGACCATCTCCTTTCCTTTATTGTGTTCTGACAGTTCCAATATTTTCACTCTAGATCAACGACTAACGATAGTTCGTTTAATCAGAGACTCTAGGATATTTGTCGCTCACACTGTCCTTCCATTAAACTCAATCGGATGGTCGAGAATTCATATGAAGTCCCTCCTTGATCTAACATATGGAGGAATTTCGTGACTTCGTGAGTTCATTTCTCTGCCTTATCTTCAATGTCCCGAAACTTACACTATACTTCCACTTGGCTTTGATTAGTGGTTCTAACTGATATGATGGTTGCGATTTCTCCTGAAATTTGAATGGACGATTATATTTCCATGATCCTTCACATGAGATTCTTCAGTGTAGGCTCTGGCTTCTGCGTGATCTAACGGTTCAAGATTTTCCCGAGAACTATATCAACAAACATGATTCTTCCTTGATTCTTTTGGAGTTTTATTGTGGGGATTCCAATCCCAATAGTGTTTCTTCAATGCACTCTCCCTTTTGAGATTCAATTAATGTCCTTCCTTCTATGTTTTGGGTTTATACTAGATTCTTCTGCACTGTGTTGAAATTAATGACAATATCCTACCACTCTGTCCAACATTCTCCCCCTTTGACATTTATGGAAACCTTTTATTTTTGAAATATTTTTATTTCCATTGCTTATCAATTTCCTTCCCCTTTGAAAAGAATGACACCAAGGATATTTCTTCACTCCCTCTGTGGAAATGCTCCCCCTAACCATGTGCCCCTTTTCTTCTGATACAATTTTTATGGTTTTAATGAGCTTTGTGAATTACTCTGAATTTATGTTGAAGATTTTCAAAAGTACTCCTGGGGAAAGGTTTTGTGAGTATGTCTGCAATTTGTTCTTTGGTGTCTACATACATTATTTTAATCACTTTTTGGGTAACCCGATCTCTTATAAAATGGTATTTAATAGGGATGTGTTTGGTTTTAGAATGCAATACTGGATTTTTACAGACACTTATGGGACTAGTGTTATCACAATTAATAGTGATGGGATTATCATATCTTATTTGTAAATCTTCTAATGTTTGCTTCATCCAAATAACTTGTGTGCAATAGGATGCAACAACAATGTATTCTTCCCATGTTGTAGATAGTTATGTGGATGTTTGTTTCTTACTTAGAAATGCTACCAGACATTTTTTCCTAGAAAAAACGCTCCTCCACTGGTGCTTTTCCTATCATCTATACTACCATCCCACTCTACATCAGAGTATGCAGTTAGATTGAAGTATTTATCTTTTGGATACCATAATCCAAGTTCCAAGGTGCCTTTAAGATATATGAATATTATCTTTACTTATTTTAAGTGAGTTTCTTTAGGTACAGATTGAAATCTCCCCACGAGTCCTACAACCTGTATGATGTTAGGTCTTATTGTTGTTGAATAGAGAAAACTTCCAACCATTGATATGTACATTGTTTGGTTCACTTTTGGTGAGTCATCTTCTAGGATTAGTTTACATCCAGTGACCATGGGAGTACTCATAGGTTTACTATCTTCCATTTGGAATTTGTTTACCATTTCCTTGATATATTTGGCTTGGGAAACAAATATTCCATTTTTTGTTTGATTTACTTGTAAACCTAAGAAGAAGGACAGTTCTCCCAGCATAGACATTTCAAATTCTTCTTGCATTTTTGTTGCAAAGTTTTTTCTTAGTGTAGTATTAGACATTGAGACGTCGATTTCTTACTGAAGAGATTATTCCTTTTGGTCACCCGTCTCTAGCTCGTCCTTTGGACTATCCTCTTGGCTCTCTGGTGCGTCAGCCTGCTCAGTGTCTAAGACACTTTTAACCTCTTGTTCATTCTGTGGAAGATGAATTTGAGCATCGAGAGTTGGGGAAGATGCATTCTCTGGCTCTTTTTCCTCTATGATTTGTACAGGGGTCACTAGTGATACCTCCACACTCTCTTCATCATCATAGATGTTTATTAATTCATGGAGGAGGTCTAGTACACTTTCTCTCCCTGATATTTCGATTGTCTCCAGTTAAGATGGAAAATTCTATGGAGATCCGACATGCGGCGTTGTGATTTCTGGGTTGTCTAACCCGGTGATTTCATTAATGTCTATAAGCTCCAGGATGCTTGGGCATGTATGGATTTCATATGGGTTATCACCAGGGGATCCAGTCATTCCTGAGAGGTTTGGGTCATCTTGTAGCTGATCAATTTTTTGCTACACCTATTCTATCATAAGAAAACCCCTTTCCCCCACGTCCTGTGTCATAGGGAAACCTCTTTCTTTCATCAGAGCTACTAAGGGGACCTCTGCTTCTTCTTCCGCTATCATTTCTTCCTTGGCCCTGAGGGCCTCTTAGGCCGATTTCTCTATGTCGTCACCTATTTATCCAGACTCATGGATTTGAACCTGGTCATTTTAGGGTCGACCATCATTACCACCACTTTGTCCCAGTCCTGGGCATTTTCTGTGAAGACTTCAGCTTCAAACTTGTCATGGGTGTAGGGCCAGTAGGATGACACTTGCGAGGCATGTTTCATGACCAGACCCTTTGGGTCGTGCTTGCGGAATTGGTCGATCTAGAATCTAAACTTCAATTGGCTCAGTCCTTCTTGCTTGGCTTGAGCGATGTCCTTCACCATGTAGAAGCCTACATGGAAACCATAAGGTATGAATGCCCTTTTCCTTTCCTTGACCAGAGTGGCGTTGTAGCCTTGTATGATGGCCTGGTAGCATATCTCCCCCACTACAAGTCAGTCAGGGACATGTGTTGGTAGAATATGTGGTGCTCCGGTGGCCCCAAACAACCTAATGTACATGTCTCGCTCGTCCAGGTACCAGTGGCCTACCTTTGATATCATCTCTTTGGCTACGACCGATAGTCTTGAGCATTCTTACTTGAAAATAATGAAATAAATATGTGCGATGAATTCATCGCAAATGAGAGAGTAGGATTTATTGTACCTATTCTCCCATAGGATGTTGAAATATATGTGGATCGAGAGCTCTCCGACATGCCAACTCAGTTTCCTTCCTGCGAAAATGTTTCTGACACACATGACATCAAGTAAATATGAAGCCATGTAGAAGGCTGGTGTCTCTCCTTCCTTCGGCGTTTGAGACTGTTGTATTCAGATTCTCAGTTTATTAGAGATGATGGCTCTCCAATTGAAGCCACTCCTAGAAATGGCCACTGTGTAAGATAAAGGCATCCATGCCTTTGAGAATCTAGAGAAGTCCTTCTCCCCATATAATCGACAGATTAGAGCCATCAAATATATGTATGGCTCCATTAAGTTGTCTTTCTGGTACTATTCAGTGCTCTGGTTGGTGTATTTCTTATCTTTTCTCCACCATGAGGCCATCACCTGGCTAGTGTCGTGGCGCTCATAGAAATTCATGATGAAATTTGTATTTTGTCTCTCCTCCGAGTATTGAGGTTTGTAATATTTCTGGACCTCCACCGGAAGGAAGACCCCGACACACCCACCATTGTCATCGTTGATTAAACACTTTTGTGTGTCTGTTTGGTTGATGAGACACTTCAAAAGTTCTATACAGGGGAACACTGGGGTTCTACTTTCTACCATGTGTAGGTATGACCATTGGATATTTGAAAAAAAATCGTTGTCAAGCTTTCTCACATCCAGGTCACTGTGCAGGATATATTCCGGGAATTTCTCTCGACGATCTTTTTGAAGAGTTTTGCCCAATGTGGAAGTGTCTCCTTAGTCCATGTGCTTGCCTTTGTGTCTCCAAAGGCTGGAGGTTGAGTGAAAACCTTCTTTGTATATGTCTTAATGACTAGTTCCGACCTCGGAGTATCTTCTAATAGTTTTGCAGCCGATGGAGAAGATCCTTCTCCTACCTCTGGTTCTTTCATCTTGGGCATCCTCCACGATCATCTTGTGGTTGGATTTCTTGGCGAAAGTGTTCCTGCAATTGAAATAAAACTTCAGATATTGTGTAAAGAAAAAAACCAAATAGAAAATATATGAAATGAAACCACGTAAAAATACACAGACTTGGATACATACTTGTAAAGCTTGCTAAACCTGGCTATTTGATACTCACGGGATCTCTGCATCTTTCGAATTGCTCATCTTGCTTCTCTGAATGCTCTGAATTTGCTTGCGCATAGAATGATTTCTCTTACAATGAATCAATAGAATTTAAACCAGTGAAGAGCTTACCATGTTACGTCATCCATTCAATTCGGGCGATGAGTGAAATTTAAACAATTTTTCCACCGAATCTCTGCAACTTAAATTCATCGTGGGTTGATGACGGAGGCATGGAGGGTGATGTGGTCTATCGGGGATTTTAAATGGTTGTTTTGATCGACGCATGAGGTAGAAAATAATGTGAGATTTGGTATTAATTATCCCCTTAAATGCTCAAAATCTAATCATATCTAACGCTAAAATGTCCCATCGTGTCACTCTCTCAGTGGGGGGATCAGGGATCGACGATGTGCTATGGATGTTTTTGTTGATATCCTTCTGCAAAAAACCTCCAACACCGATCGGTTTCACGTACGAATTCTTTCATGGAAAATCTGACTCAAAGGTGTGACTTAGGCTTAGGGAATGAAGAAAGACTTGGGGTAAAACTAGACCGTACATTTCTCCAATCTGGAAAGGACACGTGGCGTTGAATACCGGTGACCTAATTCATGTGTATTAATCAGAGTCGTGAATTTATTATATTTGTGAGTTCTAGAACAAAACCTGGGTTCACCAATGTCGAAAACGTATCAGGGGTCGGTGATCAACGATACACCCATCACGTGCTTCTCTTTGGATTAGTTTCCTCGAGAAAGTCCCAATGTCGAGTCACTTCGAGGATCGACGATTGGGAAAACTCTTTAGCATGGTCAAAATGATCATTGCGATTCTTTTAGGTCTTTCCCAATTTTGATAAGCACGTCGGGTATCGACTATCGTCGATATCGTTTCCTTCCTCATTAACGTCTATTCCCCTTGTATTTTACTGATGCCGAAGAGGAATCGACTATCGGTGATATCCTTGTGAAAAAATTTGGCACAAACCAAACTTACTTCTGTCGATGTCAATGGAGATCGACGTTCGGTGACTAAGGTTTCCTGAGTGGCTCTTTTCTTTCTATGAATTCCTTCCGATGCTGAATATTGAGCGCGTCGGGTGAAGTATTTTGGCTATTGATTCTTTATTTACGTGTTAATCCTTTTTAATTCATGGGTTTTCATAAAGTTAAAGAAAATTGAATAGCTAATGAGAGTCAAGAGAACAAGAAAAGAAAAAACATTCCTCAAAAGGAAATCGAATCAGATAGTGCAAAGATCAAGTGGTACCCAAAAAAGTGAAAAACATGACATAGGATTTTTAGGGTGTGTTGAGTGCTAAAAAAATGTTGACTTACTGGGCAAAAGAAGAATCTCTGTTCCTTCCTCGGGATCGACTGATGCAAAAGTTGGTTAAGAACTTAACTAGTTTTTATCAGAACCCCTTTCACCCTTGCATTTGAAATTCCCCGACTGATACATCCGGGCGTGCCTGTGGGCTTTTCAACTTTTATTCAACCTTCATTTCCTGTAACCCTGAGTCACACCCCCTTTGAAAAGATTCTAGTAAAACGTTCACTAGCACTAGGCCTTTTAGTTACCCTTATTCATTTGTTACGGTGTTGCTCTGCTGCCAGCGAGCATCCATAGCCCCGGTGGAGTCACCTCGACATCACAGACCTTTATCCACTGCCAACAAGCGTCCATATCCTTGACAGAGATATTTTCATACCCTCTCCTATTGTGCTCTCATTTGATATAGTTTATTTTATTTTTTGGCAGAATTCCCTGAGCAAGAGGGAGAGGAGGACATTTGTTATTTTCAAGAATGAGATGGTTAAGGTGAAATTTTGCTATCTCTGTCTCTGAGGTACATGTAGTCCTTTCCATATTACCTTATTTACCTTAAGGTTTTCACCATACCACCACACAGACACTTCTACATTTATCCAAAGTTGTTCATCTGCGTAGGTTAGATAGAGAATCTCTTGAAACAACCCCAGGGTCCCCCATGTTTCTTGTGTTGTATGTGAGTGATGAGTTAGGAATAGATTTCTCCATGTCACATGATTTGAGGTAAACCATTATCTTTCTAAAAACAATCTTCAAAATATCAGAAGCATAATTGAAAAAGTAAAACAAAATTCATTTTGCAATTGACGTGTCTAAAATAAACATCACAAAAACATAAACACATAAAATCTCTCCTTTTTTTTTTTAATGGAAATATTGTTTTAGGGCTTGGCCATTCACTGGGATGGCGTTAGGTTCCCCCCTCAGATTATACAGTCGATACGTGTGTAACCTAATCTTCTCGGTCACCTGGAAAGGTCTGATCCATAGATTCTGAAACTTAGAATGCTTTCCTTTAGGCTCATTTGCTCTGTCCCAATTTAAGACTAAGTCTCCTACCTCAAAATTCTTCTCTTTAGCCTGATGCTTATCAAACCATATTTTAACTATCTGCTGGTGAGACATGAAATTTGATTTAGTTTTCTTCCTTTCTTCTTATAGCATGAGTAGGGTGTCAATTCTTTGTTGTATGACTGATGAGGGATGCCCTCTGGAATCCTGATCTAGTTGAAGAGATGGAAGATAAAGCCCATTCGAGAGAATGGATTCTTGTTCGTATACCAGAAAGTATGGGGAATTCCATTTATATTCCTTATGTGTGACTCTATCGGCCCATAAAGCATTATGAAGTGAACTATGTCAATTCCTATAGTTGTCTGCAACTGTTTTCTTTAATATTCTTACTAGGTTCTTATTAGTTGATTTTTCCACTATGTTTCCCTGTGGATAATAGTTTGTGGAGTATCTAATTATGATTCCTTTGTCCAGAGAAAAATATGTTAATAAGGTAGAATAAAAGTAAGCTGCATTATCAAAAACAAGGAAAGAAGGTACATCAAACCTTGTGATCAATTGTTGTTCTATGAACTGGATCATCGCCTTCTAGTTTACATGAGACAGAGGGATGGCCTCTGCCCATTTCATGAAATAATATGTGGCATTCAATATGTACCTATGTTGTTTTTATGAAATTGGTGTAATTTCTCCTATGATATATAACCCCCATTTCTTGAAACGCCTGGAAATGACCACCAGTTGGAGTGGGACAACTGCTCGCTTCTCCCTCCCCATGCTTATTTGACAAGTCTTATAGTTTCTAGTGTATGTGTGATCATCTCTGAATAGAGTAGGCCAATAATATCCAACCCTCGGTATTTTATGAGAGGTGGTGTTTCTTGTGAAATGTCCACCGGCAGGACCATCATGGATCTCTTTCAAAAAATTTCCCGCATCTTCGCGTTTGTGACATTTTAAAATTACCCTGTCATAATTAACACATAAGAGCACCGAATTTATGAGGCGATATTGTGTTCTCTGGGAAATTTTAGGTTCTCTGTGAAATTCCCATGATGCAAGAGATAAGACAACTTCTCATACCGAGACTCTTGCCCTAGGGAGACGTATGAAGCTTCACCACACCACAATTCCAATTCATTCTCCCATCTGGGGTCTTCATTTACTTGGTCCTCGGTTTCAATTGCCAATTTTCATAACCCTTGTTGCTTAACCAATTTAGAAGGTTTTATATCTAGGTCAATTTCTTGGACTACTGCCATCTAGTTTCTTATTCTCTCCCCCATCTCCTGTTGAGTAAACAGGGATCAGACTGCAGGGTGAGGCACAATGACTTTGGTATGGTTCTTGAGGATGTAAGATCTGAAATGTTTTACTACCTTGTAAACCGCATACTCCTTCTTTTATATAGTAGGATCATTTAATTTGGCACCTTGGAGATTAGTGCTCATGAATGACAATGGGGCCTCATTGTTGTCATCATCCTTCTGAGTTAATACTGCAACTAACAACTGGTCAGAGGCGAAAGTATAGAGGAATAAATCTTTTTTGAAATCGAGACTTTGCAACACTGGGGCTTGAGATATTGCAATATTTTTTTTTTTTGTAAGCAAGTTTTTGTATTATATAAAATTCCTTCTCAGAACTAGGTTCAGGAATACATTTACTAAGTCAAGCGGTTGTAGTTACTGAACTGCTCCGCGAGGAGAAACCAGTTCAGCCAACCGTATATAAAAGTAACAAAAATTTAACATAGCTACAGAAAACTAAGCTACTTGCTACCACTAGAACTGAAGTAAGGAACAAGCACTGTATAATCCGGAACATACTCGGGCATGGGGGCATGGGGCCTAGGTTCCTCTATGATAGGTGTCCTGCCGGCAGTCCAATTCATGTCTGTGGCTATGTTGCTCTCATCTTCATGTACCGGTATGCCTAAGCTGCCGCATCTGTCGTCTTCCTTCTCCTTGGCTGCAGTTGCCGAGACTACTACGTCGTTTTCTCCCGCCGAGTTTGCCGAAGGCTCCGTCCAAACGAGAGAAGTCCTGGGCTCTGGAGAAACTGTCGTCCTGTCCATATGCTGGCTTTGCTCACTGGAATTCTCAGGAGTGGCGCTAGAAAGATCTGGTGCAGTGGATTTCTCAGGAGTGTCGCTTGAAAGGTCTGGAGCGGCAGGAGGGGGAGGAGCTAGGAGCTGAAGAAGGAGAGAGAGTCTCCCTTCCATTTGCTGGACTCTGAAGTGGAGATCATTTACACCGTCGCGGAGCTCAAAAATGAGGTCCTGTAGTATAGCATAGTGCTCACGCGGCATGAAGGGGGAGGGCGTATTTGGTTTGCGGCGAGGCTGGTCATGACGCGATGGCGAGGGAGAGGAGGAATGCAAGTCGGAAGGGGAGAGCCAAGCCTGAGGCCAAGAGGAAACGACTAAAGCTGCACAATGTGAACCTGAGGAGGGCGAACCGGGAGGCAGAGAGGAGGAGTGGGGGCATCTCGGGTGCCAAGGGGCGCCCCTACGAGGGCGCATTCGAAGACGAAGACGCGGCATAACCGATCTCGACGTCTACAAAAGATCTGCAGAACCAAGGCAAAGCATAAAAATCGACTGAAAAACCATGAAAATCGCCGGACCAGAGTCGAAGTCCTCCACCCAAGTGAGAATGCCAGAAGAGGTTTGCATGGTTCGGTGCATAGAGGGGAATGAGGGGAGTGGGATTAATGTCCCTCCCATCAACCTTGAATGCATATTAATGCTCTGGGTTGGCAGCTGCTGCGGGCACGAGCCGAGCACATGGCTTCGTGCTCCGCTGGCCTCCTTCCGCGCTCGCAGCTTGCCATGTGGACTGCATTACCACCCCGATCGGGGATTGAGATATTGCAATATTAATATTGTTGAAATCCTTCTTTTCTTTATCATCCCACTTAAACTCAACATATTTACGAATCATTTTTTGTAAAGGTTTGATAGTTTCTGCAAAATCGGGGGTGAATTTCCTCACAAAATTGATTTTCCTGAAGAACGATTACATAGCCTTTTTGTTGTGAGGTAATGGAAGTTGAGCTATATCCTTAATCCTTTCTAGATCTATGCAAATTCCTTCTTGATATATAATGTGGCCTAACATCTTACCTTCTTCGACTCCGAAAATAATTTTCTTCGGGTTTAAGGATATACCGTATTTTCTACACCTTTTTAAAATCTGGGTTAAGTGTTGGATGTGATCCTCTTTGTTCTTTGAATACACAGTTATATCGTCCAAATAAAATACTACACATCTATTAATAAGTCCTCAAAATTCTACATCCATGGCCCTTTGGAAGGTTTCTCCTACATTGATTAACCCAAAGGGCATGCGTTTATAAGCGAAGGTTCCCCACTTGGTTCGGAAGGTAGTTTTCAAGCAGTCTTCTTTTGAGACTAGAACCTGGTTGTAACCTGAGAAACCGTACAACAGGGAGGAAATATCAGAGTGAGACATAGTCTGCAAGATTTGTTCCATTGGTGGGAATGTGTTGTTGTCCTTTTCTGGAGCTCTGTTGAGGTTTCTGAAATCTACGCATAGGTTGATCTCCCCAGATTGTTTTCTTATAGGAACCAAATTCACTACCCATGCAGAGTGTCTAACCTAGAAGATAATTTTGGTGCTTAATAGTTTCTTTAACTCATGAAAGATGAGAGGATCCAGGGATGGGTGGTATTTCCAGAGATTCTGTTGGAAGCTTTAGGATTTAACAGGATAGTATGTTGAATGATATGAGTATCATAAGTTTTCAAATCTCGATAGGACCATGCAAATACATCTTGATATTGTCTGAAAATTTTGAGATAGTCCTTCCTTTCCTCTTTAGATATTGTCCTGTCGAGATTTACATTCTTGGGGTTTTTCAGGGTTCTTAAATTTATAGTTTCATGCATGGGACAAGAAATACTCGTCTTTGCGTTCTTTGACCCTTTAAATCTTTCTCTTAGATCAAAAAGGTTTTCTAAATTGGCTATTCCTTTTGGTATCGTGTTAGACCTTGGTTTATTGGTTGGTTGGTCTGTCTGAGGATCAGTTTCTGTTGATTGTTCTTGGAATACTTCATTGTCAATAGTCAAGTCTTTAAAATTATCCCGATTCATCAAAAATTTTATGATCTATTCATCTCCTTCAAAGACCTTCCAATTAGAAATATTGGTGGGCATCGAAGTTTTGTAAATTATCTCCATAGTGAACTGGGAGGATTCATAGTTCTCTATAGGTGATATCCTTGAAGTAGCGGTGGCCAGAGAATCAACAAGAATATTCTTTTCTCTGGGGATCGCTGTAATGTTAAAGGCTTCAAGATGCTCTATTAGCCTATGCACTTCCTGTTGGAAATTCCTCAGGTGTGGGGAGTTGCAATGTATAGTTGATCCGGATTTTATGAGAAGAATGAAATGAATATAGATTATTAATAGGTTCTTAACACGAAAATAACAGAGATACAGTAAAACTGGTTTTCTATTAAATAACGAAATAAGCTGAAACTGTAAAAAATGCAGCGGAAACAAGCTTGCTGGAATGGTGGCGGCTTATCTCTGAG
>JASDQU010735338.1:12092-23572 GCA_032191745.1 Picea mariana
TTTATGTGAGGCGGCAAGGGAAAGAACAAGGCAGATGGAATTCATTTTGGCTACAGGGGCAAAGGTTTCATTATAGTCAATTCCTTCAACTTGGGAAAATCCTTTGGCAACTAACCGAGCCTTGTGTCTTTCAACACTTCCATCTGATGCATACTTAGTTCTGTATACCCATTTGAATCTAACAAGTTTTCTTCCTTTTGGAAGAGGTACAAGATCCCAAGTATCGTTTTCCATTAAAGAACGATACTCTTCATATCCCAATCTGGATGACCTGAAGCTTCTACAAATGTCTTTGGATCATGAGTTTCTGAAACTTGATCCAAAAGAGAAGAGGCTCGTTAGAACTATGAACGTGTCTGACGCTGATATGAAGGATCACCGACAAGATCACCAGCTGCTTCTCATGTTGAACAAACCCATATAGAAAGCGGTGGAACTAGTTCTTGTTTAGGTTCAAAGGACTCATCTGGAGGAATGTCAGCAGGTGGAGGTGGATTTTCATCCTCACTTTCATCATCTGAAGAAGAATACAGAATAGGAATAGAAGAAGGCACAAACGCCAAAGATGGCTTGCAGGCCGAAGAAGGCACAACCGTCGAATTAGGCTTGCAGTCCAAGAGATTTTCATCAAATTTAACATCTCTTCTAAGAATAATTTCATTACAATGTGGTTGAAGAAGTATATAACCTTTGGCATCTTCAGAATAACCAACAAATATACACTTCTCACTTTTATGTTGCAATGCTTTCCTTTTCTCATGAGGAATGTGAGCCCATGCTATACTTCCAAATACACGGAAGTGACTTACATCTGGTTTAATTTTAGTCCAAGATTCTGCCGGTGTTATATTTCTAAGAGCCTTTGTGGGAGTGTGATTGACTATGTAATTTGCATAGTTGATTGCTTCTGCCCAATAATGTAGACTTAATCCCCTAGATTGGATCATACAATTAGCCATTTATTTTAATGTGCAGTTCTTTCTCTCNAAACACCATTTTGTTGTGGTGTATATGGAACAATGTGTTGCATTTGGATGCCCTGTGTAGTTCAGTAACTTATAAAATTATTGTTCACATATTCGGCTCCATTATATGTTCTTAACCTTTGAATTTGATGTCCAGATTGCTTTTCTACAAGGGCCTTGTAGGCCAAAAACTTGTCAAAAACTTCACTCTTGAGTTTTAAGAAGTAAACCCAAGTACGTTTGGAAAAGTCATCAATGAAAGTTAAGAAATACTTGCACCCAGAAAAATAAGGAGAAAAAGTGGACCACACAAATAACTGTGAACAAGCTGCAAAGGACCTAAGGCATGCCAAGAGGCACGTTTTTCAAAACTGTCTAGATGATGTTTGTCAATAACATCATTGGCACAAACACCATCTCTACATGAGGCAAGAGGAAGACTAGTCACCATCTATTTATTACATAGTTGTTGCAATGAGCGATAGTTTAGATGACCAAACCGCTCATGCCAAAGTTTGCTCAAGTCATCGCTGTGAGCAACAAAAACTGATGACCCAAAGTGGTCAAACTTGTACAACCTGGTAATATCATCAACAATTCTAGTTGCAAGAACATGCTTAGGATCTTTTAGATCCTTGATTACAACTTGGTGAGGTGAAAACTCAACGGTTTTACCTTCACCTGAATGAGTGATTTGATATACTGATAGAAGGTTACAAGAAATATTTGGAACACATAATACATCATTGAAATGGCCATTTTCTACCTGAATAGTTCCATATCCTACAACACTAAGAGATCAATCATCACCAACAAATATTTCCTTGGTGTTACATTCATTTAGAGCATAAAATATGGCTTTCTTCTTAGCTATATGATAAGATGCTCCTAAATCAATAAGCCACTCATCAAAAGAAGTAGTAGTAGAAAGTGTATTGAAGGAAAAACCAAAAGCATAAAGTGCATGTCCATGAGAAGAAGAAGAAGAAGAAGAAGAATCAATATTGATGTTGTGCTTCTTCATCGTTGCTTCTAAGGCTTCCATCTTCTTGAAACATTTGGACTCATCATGACCATCTTTATTACAAAAGTTGCAATGTCTGTTAGTATTCTTACTTTTATATTTTGCTCATTTATCACCATTAGGAGTTGAAGCTGTCTAAGCGGGTTTGGGACCCTTAGGTTGTTTATTGTTGTAGAAAGGATGATGCTTCTTGGGATACTTGGGTTTATCTTTCTGTTGGGCAACTAAGGCTTTGTTTGATGTACCTGCAGTGTTGATCACTCCAAGTTGTACAAGCTTATCTTCCTCTCTAATCAAGGAAGCACGAAAGGACTCAAGAGTGGGTTTTACATAATCTTTCCCTAGAGCCTCTTTCATGGCATAGAAGGTAGATACAAACATAGAATATGCACTACCTAGCTTAGAAAGAATAAGATATATGCAACGTTATTTCTCCATTACTATCTTACATTCTTCACATAAAATTCTGAGTGTTTTAAACTTAGATAGATAGTCTCCAAGGAAAGAAAAATCACTTGGAATCAAGGTCAGTATTTGAGTTTCTAGTTGTTCTTCTCGAATAATATTGAGTTTACCAAACACAGATTCAATCGTGTTCCAAGCTTCTTCGGGGTCATCAATTCCTTGAAGGTCGTACCTTAAATCAGGAGAGATGGACATTCTGATTAGTCCACATGCTTCATCATTCCTATTATCCCATTTGGCTTTCTTATCATCATCAATGGGGGTTGTTTTCTTTCTCAAGGTAATCCGGTACAGGACTTTACTTCTTAATAAATCTTCCATATGGGATCTCCATTGGAAGTAGTTGTTGCTGGTAAGCATGACATTGCTTGTAGAAGCCATATTAAATATGCAGATAATGCAGATTTAAAAACCAAAACTAATGATCTATATGGAAATATCTCAAAAAGTTATGTGGTTTAAAAAAAAACGGCACTGAAAACGGACTTCCGATGTGAGAGTTATGCCCTTTTAAAAAAATGCATAAAGAGTAACCAAATAACCACGTGATAGCGTAAGCTACTTTATGAAGTGACCCTCTTTTATAAAGAGAAGTGTAGATCAATTTTACAATGAATTTACCTTATAACAGAAAAGTTGCATGCAAATTAAATAACTCTAAAATAAAATATAAAGATAATTATAGTGATTCACTTTTATACATGAAGTGAAATGCACTTTACAATTTTTAGCATGAACTTTTTCAAAAAAAAGTAACAAAAGAGAGACTTGAACTCAAGACCTCTTACTTAATAAGGTAAGTTTTAACCAAATGGAGTAGCAAAACATATTGTAATGTTCAGAAGGAGGATTGTTGTTTTTGTTGTTGTTGTGGAAGACAGTCTTGGAGAGAATGCTAAACAAAAAATATTTTCACACAAGAAAAAAATTTTGCTTCTTGATGACAACAAGGGTTAAATCTCGGTTAGCTTACTCAGAAGATGCACCTTTTCCTATCTGTTTCTGATTTTCCAAGATCGCACAGGGCACGGGGCAAAGAGAATACATAGATCTAAAAGAGTAGCAACCTAGAAATAAAAAATACAAACCGAAATAAAATCAAAATAAAACTTTGCAGAAATTTTAAAAATGCATATTCAGGCTTTATACCTCTGGATCTGATTGTAATGGCCGTATCTTGGGAAAACGGAAACCTTTTCGAGTGAAACGAAAAGTGTTCCTAAATTAAAATAGTGTTATGGATGCAATGGAACAGTCCTCTCAGCCCATAAATGTACATAAATTACATAAAATGGAGATGAGGCAACTCGGCTTCACGATCTTGATCTACAACAGGAGCGAGTCTTCAAACAAGCTCTGACACCATGCTCAAAAACACATGTATTCCAATAGAGGATGAAAAACTTTAGTAACCACTGACATAACTAGATCAAATATCAAAATATCGATTTTTTCACATGGTAAAAACCCTACAGGGAAACATCCACGGCCCCAGCCAACGCGACCACTTGCAACAGTTTATTAATGCAAAGAAAAAGATTACAGAGAGATTTTACAAGAGAGTTTCTCACAATCGATCATCGACAAATGAACCTCCATGCTCTTTAAATAAATATTATGGACCAATCAGGCACTAAGATATGGATCAATGGCCGTTAAGATCGAGGAGAGTATGAATCATCAGATCACTCTATGTCGGGAACATATTGTGACCGTCAGATTTCCTAACTACAAATGCATACTAAAGAAACAGACTAAGAAACAAAATTTTACCTAACGACATATTAGACCAATTAGATCTTAACTAACTCCTAAGTGTCTAAATATCCTAACATGTCTGCCTCTTTCATATGTATCTGGCAGTTTAGTGAAGAATTGGGCGCCACTCAATTCATCTAGGAGGTCATCAATGACAGGAACGGGGAATTTGTCTTTGATGGTAAGTTTGTTGAGGGTACAAAAGTCAGGACACATTCACCAAGAACCTTCTTTCTTTAGGACCATGACCAGAGGAGACAAGTAGGGGCTCGTACTAGGGTAGTTAACACCTGCATTAAGGAGTTCCTAGACCATTTTCTCAATTTCATTTTTTTGGGAAAAGGAATGACGATATGGACGGATATTGGGAGGAAGGATTCCAGGTACAAGTGAATGGAATGATCATGAACACCATGGGAAGGAGAGAGGCCTTGGAGTGTGGAAAAGACCAATTGATGTTTAGAAAGGATGGCTTTGAGGTCTTTTGGTACCGAGGGTGTCTTTGTTGCTTGTATGGCATGGAGTTGGGTGATAACACCAGAATGATTGTTTCTGAGCATATTTTCCATGCGATGGGAACTAATGATATCAGGTGAACCGACGGTGATGCCTTGGAACTTATATTGGTGTCGCTCTTGGTCGAATTGCATGGTTAAGTCTTTAAAATCCATGAGAATGGGACCTAAAGTCCTTAGCTTGTATGCACCCAACACAATGTCACAGCCTCCCATGTCAATAGAAAACATATGGGATATCAGGTGGTAGTCACTTATTTGGAGACACACATTTTCACAATGCCCTCCACATTTCATAGAACCACCATTGGCAATCATGATTTTGAAATTATTGGCGGCATGGATGTAGCAATGAGTTTCTTGGGCAATTCGGCGATGAATAAAATTATGGGTGCTGACACTATCAACTAGAATGATGACATGTCGATGCTTGATGTAACCGATTAGATTGAGGTTTTGGGGAGCAGAGAAGCCAGTGGGAGCATTAAGGGAAATGACCATTTCTACTTCAGGAGGGTCTGAGGGAGGGGTTATGTTAGTGGATTGAGGTGACTCAGACACAGAGGGAGTTTCTTCATCTTCTTCCGAAATGTCCTCGGAGATGGCCATAAAAATATTTCTTTCTTTACACTTGTGGCTCGAGAAATATTTGTCATTGTAGTTATAACAAAGGCCTTTGAGGCTCGGTATGAGGGCAAGAGACAAAATGCAGAGGGGCCGACTCAGGATTGGTAAAAAACTTCCCTTGGATAACAACATGACGAATGATGAGACTCAGGTAGCATGGAATTAACATAAGTTTACGAGGCATGAGGCAACGCAAACTTTCCATATGTCTAGAAGAATAACCAAATGGAGGAGGACACAACTCTATGTAGTGGGAGCAACTTCCTAAGGTCATATTAAATCCCAGGGTTTGATGAAAAAATGGACGTATGTGCTTTATCCAAGGGCGACTCATTATGCTGCCAATAAAGAAAATACTTTTCCCTTCCTCTTTTTGGGGTATATTTGATTTGTTTATCTTTTTCAATAATTTTGGATGAAAGAATAATGGAATGATACGTTACAATGGAGGAACGAGTATTATAACATACAAGTTCAAGGCGCAAGGACAAGACTGATGTTCAGAATGATAATACTTAGGAAAAATCCTCTAGGGTCCAAAGGTGTCAAGATGCAGAGGCAGAGTGCTACAGGGCTTGGGTATAAGACATGCTTCAGATGGTTCAATTGAGAGAAACATGGAGCCGGTATTAGGCCAAATACATAGGTATGAAAATATGATTTAACAAAACAAATAATGGTAACATCCTTCAATGTAAGTTTAACGAGCCCAGAGAAGGTAAGCTTGGTGGTTTTTCATATTTAGAGAGTCTAAAAAAGCGTAAAAGAAGACTCCATTGGGGTACCTTTTTCAAAGATAGTCTAGCCAGTTCAAAAAAGGGGTAAACTAGAACCGACAAGAAGTCTTATTCAAAACCAATTTAATGAGTGTGATAAGGACAATATCACTCGGCCATTTTTTCACTTTTAAGGAGTCTGAAAAAAGATTAACTATGGACTCCATTAGGAATGTTCTTCTGGGCCATTTTAACGAGTGTGAAGGAATAAGGTCACTTGATGATCTTTTAAATTTTATGGAGTCTGAAAAGAGCTTAACTATGGATTCCGTGGGGGGTCCTTTTTCATAAGTTTAGTCCCTCAGGCCCAAAAAAGGGGTAAAATTATACCCTAGGGTACTCTTCTAAAGAACGAAAGTTCTATAGAGTATATCTTTGTTCTTACAGTTGACCGTACAGATCCAAAAAGGGGTAAACTACCACCAGACAGACGTGACTTCAAATTTTAGTTTAACGAGCGTGAAAGGCCGGAAGATCGCTCGACAATCTTTTCATGTTTAGAGGGTCTGAAAAGGGTTTAAAAGAAGACCCGTTGTGTTTTTTGGGAGTCCCGAGGCTGAGGTCAAAAGTGAAGAAGAATCATGCAAATGAGGCTCAAACTCGTTAATCAGGGAAAATACAAAGGACTCCCTAGTTGACAATGATGAGAGATGGCATGGACGCCTTAATGCAACTAGGACCTACCTAGGGCATCCATGATTAGGTAAGTTATACCACCAACTCGCGACACTTATAAAGTAGTAATGACGGTTCTGTTTTGCAACTTGATGGGATCGATCCTATGGCAGAGGAATAAAGACAACGAGATACAAAAGTCATGTTAGAAACCTAACCTATGTGCTCAAGTTTGTCATTTGAGATTTTTCCATAAATCGTAAAAAGTGTCCCAAAACTCCTAAAACGATTCTCATACCTTATCAAAACTCTCCCCTAGAACTCCCGAGTCACTCTAAATGGCTTTTGGTATAAAGAAACTGATACGGGAGGCCCAAAAATTGACAAAAAGAGGCCAAAAAGTCTATAAATAGAAGTTGGCAGCTCATTATCACCATTGTTGATTTGAAAATTGACTCTGGAGCCAAAAGACCCCCTTTGATAAAAGTAGTGATTCTGGGAGCTACAATGGACGAAACAAACTTCTGCCTGGACCAAGTAAGTACAAACTCCCTTGTCTAGTCATTTAATGCTTTAATTTTTGTTTTGCATTTTATTTTTGGGTGGGCGTCAACCTTTAAAAGGTCAGCCCTAGGTCCACGTGGGTTGTTTATGGACAGGCCATGTGTACACTCAGGTAGGATAAACCTGTCCGCGCGTACATGCAACTGTCACGCATAAAGCACGCGTGGACCCCTTATTATATATAAAACACTTACTCACCCTCCTGAACTTTGTTGTTTTGGTAGGATGTATGTTCGTTGGAGGGAGAGGGAGCATGAGGAAGTTGGTGAGTTGGTCGTAGGAGATCCGAATGCTGTGGTCGCATTAATGCAATGCGGTTTACTGAAGTTTTTCCTATGTCCATTTTTGCAGGCACAACCGAGGCTACTGAAGGCTTTGGTTGAGTACTAGCATCCTGATGCAGAGGCATTTATGATAGAGGGGCAATCACTGGCACCCACCACCGAGGATATCTATTTTTTGACTGGCCTCTCAAGGAGAGGGGAACCAGTCAAATTTAGGACATTTCCATCGGGGCCACATAACATAGCGGAACTGATAGCCATGTATTGTGAGGCTGGGAGAGACTGTTCGAGCTCCTAGGTGCCTATAAGAAATATCACTGGCCTATCATTGCAAGCGATAGTATTTCTTATTGGGTGGATTACCGGTTCAGTGGCCTTGCACCAAGCGTCCCACACACAGATGAACTGTGTTATCCAGTGCTTGAATGCAAAAAGTTTCGACTAGAGTACTACACTGCTGGAGCGCATGAAGAGGCAATTGACAGATTGTCGTCAGCAGACACAGAGGAACTTCAGATTTGGGATGATTTTGTGTTTATTATTTTTTGAGAGAGTTCCGAGTTTAAGTCCTTGGGTAGTGTTACATGGACATCAGGCCTCGTTTCCTTCACTGTGTAGATGGGTTGTACTAATTCCATGACAGGGTGGTGGAAGGACAAATGAGTCCTTCGACAATGAATTTTTTGCCTGGCTGTCGCATCAGATCCCCGTGATCGAGGATTACCCATACACATGGATAGACTTTTCAAGGGATCCTAACATACCCGTGTCTCCTGCTGAGGAGCGAGGAGAAATGGGTAAGTCTTCATCTTTGTAATTGTCTTTATTTTTTCCATTTATATGTAATTTTTATGTTCTCTTGTTTATATATCATTTTTATTGTATGTCAGAGTTTTTGAAGGATATACGTTTGTTGTATGCAGATGTGGGACTAGAACGACCTGCCGATTATACTAGGAATAGGCATCGTCCTCGGCCTGGGGCCGCAGCTGCCGCTATCGGAGAACCAACAATAGCAGGAGACCTCCCAACTGGGGAGGCTGAGAGAGTACTTAGACGAGTTGAGCAAAACTTTACTGCACTCACTCGTACTGTCCCGATGGTAGATATTGAGGACCTGCCTCCATCCATTCAACCTCATGTAGTAGGGGCACCTCATACATGGGTCCGATTGTTTAGGCATTTATCCCATGCTGTGGACTAGTATAACAGGGTGCACATCCCCTGAATTCTCTTTAGACACTTTTCATGCTATGAGCACTACTTGTACTTATGTTTTGAGGGCATAAGCCCCATGACTTATATATTTTTGAGGCATTTGCGTCCATCTGTATACTATGGTTACTTTTATGATTATATGTGGTTTTTTATGTTTTTTTTGTGTATTATGGATCATGTGTGTAAAATGTATTTACATATTTATGTGAATTTCCTTTTATGTGGGTGAAGGATGCCAATCTAAAATGTGATTAGCTAGAGTATCTATAACTTGGTTTAATCTCCTAGGAACATGAAAATATGTAATATAATCAAAATTTTGTTATAAGAGACGTACCCTAAAGAATCGTCGGTGTAAGGTTGGGTGATGTACCTTGTAGACTCTATTTAACTGAGACACAACCAGTTGAGCATTGAGATAGAATCAGAGATGAGACATACTAAATGAAAAAGAGTCACGTACTAACTCAATAACTGCATTATACTCGGTGAAATTATTTGTGGTGTCACCTAAGCATACCCCTCTAGAAGACAACATTTGGCCTTGAGGTGTAAATATTACCCAAGCTGCGGAGGCAAGCCATCGTGTGTGCCGACTAGTATTGTCTGCGTACCCAATGAACGCCTCAGATTCACTTGAAATTTTCCACAGTGACAAAAGAGAGTATCAACGACATGTCTGTAAAACTAAAAAAGACTAGAAAATAATAGTACAAAAGACTATACATATGTTACAAAAAGTTACCCATAGTGACCTGCCTATGAGTGATACTTCTTGAGGTAGAGCCTATTTCAAGGCTCCTCCAAAGAATTCCCTTCAAAGTCAACCGGAGGCTAAGAGCCCTTTTTTAACACCTCATTTATGATGAAAGGTCCGAACCACATGGGTTTGAATTTTCCTACCCCTAGGGGGTCCTTGTCTTGGTCATAGACCAGGACAAGGTTGCCTTTAGAAAAAATCCGCGGACGAACGAACCTATCATACTGACAAGTAAATTTATGTTTGTGAGCCTCGTTGGCTAGGTCCACATCACGACACTGCTCATTGAGCTGCTCAAGGTATACTAACAATTCTTCAATTAGAGAAGTGTCTGGCAATAATTGTATTCCCAATTTTAGAGACGGGATTTGGCATTCGATGGGAAAGACTACCTCCAACCCGTAAATGAGTTGAAAAGGTGAGAAACCAGTTGCTGTTTTAATAGACATTCGGTAAGCCCATAATGCCAAGTATAACATCAAATGCCAATTTCACTTAGCTAAGTTGATAGTTCGTTGTAAAATAGTCTTAAGAATTTTGTTTACAACTTCCACCTTCCCATTACCTTGGGGGTAATAGGGTGATGAATGTTCTTTCCATAACCCAAGATTTGATGTTAACTCGGTTATCAATTGGTTTTGAAAGTGACTTCCATGGTTAGTGACAATCTCTCTTGGGACATCGAACCTTGCTATTATCTGGTTGCAAATAAAGAGAGTTGCAGTCTCTCCATCATCCTTAAACGTTGGCATAACTTCAACCCACTTTGTGAAGTAGTCGACAACTACGATGACATAGCAGTGCCCCCTTGCTGAAGGAGGGTTGCATGTAGTGTAATCAGTCCCCCAATTGGTGAAGGGACCAACTGTGATGACAAGAAACATAGGAGTGGGGTGTGCCCTCATCTTCCATGAGAAGATTTGGCACGGATGACACTTCTTGACTGATTCAATACAATCTTTGATTAGCGTCGGCCAGAAGTAACCTGCTTGTAGAATATTTTGGGTTGTTGCCAACCCAGACAAATGACCACCACATGCTCCGGTGTGGCAATCATTAAGCACTATAACTGCCTCCTCATGAGTGAGACATCGACGCAAGATGCAATCTACACCTCTTCGATACAAAGTGTCATGGAGTATGAGATAATTTTTAGCCTGATGGTGTATGCATCGGCATGCATCACGAGAATCAGAGGTGGGGCACTTCAAAGTATGGAGATAGATAAGTATATCTCCGTACCAGGGGTCCGAATATGTGATTAAAAACATATCTCACTGTATAGGTGATTCTTCAGGCACCACGTCACCTGACTCAACCGGAAGTTCCGAAATAAATTATGCAAAGACCAATGAATTTTTGGACTTTGCTGAAACGAAGTCTAAGTCAAACTCTTGGAGGATGAATATCTATCTACTGATTTTTTCACCTATTACTCGACATCTCAACATGTACTGGAATGGATTTACGACAACAATGATGGTGGTCATGCGAAACAAAACATAATGACGAAACTGTTGAACAGCATGAACTACTGCCAATGCAAGTTTTTCGATATGGGAATAATTGAGTTCTGGTCCTACGAGGCCTCAACTTAGGTAATAGATCACGTATTTTGAGAACAAGTTGTCTTCCTGAACTAAAACCATGCCAATGGTTCACTCTGTGGCAACTAGATATAATAAGAAATCCATGTTATAGTTAGGTGGTTAGAGCAGAGGGGCAGTGGTGAGGGAATGTTTCAATGCGTCGAAAGAAAGTTGAGAAGCCTCGTCCCAGTAAAATGGAACATATTTCTTTAGTAAGCGCATAAAGCCCTTGGTGATCTTGGCATAGTTGGTGATGAAGTGTTGTAAAAAGTTTGCCTTGCCTTGTAGCCTCTGAAGTTGAAGGATTGTACGTGGGGGGG
>JASDQU010735338.1:25296-53498 GCA_032191745.1 Picea mariana
ATCGAAAGCAGTGAGGAGAGTAGGTGATGGAGATAAAATGGGTTTGCCGATGGCCTTCCAACATGCTAATGACATAACGCATGTCGAGGCACCCTCATCCACTACCGTGCGGAAGATATTCCTTGTAAAAGTTTTTGTGGGATAAGCCACTACTATATGAAACGCTACGTGGTAAGCAAGACGAGGTTCTAATTCGGTTGTATCTAGCATGATTGTACCCGGGTTACAAGTCTCAGTAGATCCTAAAGATGTTAACAAATCTTTCCTCTAGGAAGGACAACTTTGGAGGACCTCCAAAGAAGACATTGCACAAGGGGGTTGTAATAAATCCTCCACCATAGAGTAGTTTTGGGCGGCCCTTGCGTTAGGGTTGTGAGAGGCTCTCTTGAATGTGCCTTTGGGGATGTGTGTAATTGTTTCACCCAACATCTTCTCAATCTGTGGAGGAAGAGATGGGAGTTCATCTTCTTTGCCCTTCTCAGAAGTGCTTGGTTGACTATAGTCCTGTGCTCTAGTTGATAGAAACGCATCAACTTTCACCATATATACGTTCACAGATGCAGGGTTGTTCGAAGTTGGAGGGGGTCCTTGACTGCCCCCTTCCATTCTTGTAGAGGCTTGGGTTAGATTTTTTCCATGTTCAAATGGATTAGTTAACACGGTGGGCTGTTGTTGTGTCACAAAATTTTGGGCCTCCGCAAGCCGAGGACATAGGTGGGTTGGGTGGAATTCCACACATAGGTTGCATGGATACCTCGCCTTTAGTTTTTCAGTATTTCCCTCGCCAACATTATCAGTGGGTTTCGTATCCCCCTTACCCTTCTTTCATTGTTTTTTCTTTCCTTCAGGCTACTGGGTGGCCTTTGGGTTAGTCGATTGCACTGTGTGTACATCCAACATTTTGGTAGGGGTAGTAGCCAAAGCAGTAGTTTGTCTTACCGCAGTGTGTTGTATAGACAACTGTTGCAACTGATTCATTAGTTGTTCAACGGGATTTGTTTGTGTGGATCCAACAATACCATCGACATGTGGTCTAGCTCTCTATCTAGTTTTATCAAGTATTGAGTGTGGCGCATCTGGTAAGATGTTGTATAATAAAACAGACTGAGAATAGATGAGCTCAAATTGTTGAGCTCTCATGATGGCATCTTTTTCGGAGAATATTCCTGACGTTGCGATGTCTTTGGATAGCTACGGTACCAAAGAATTAAGGAACCACTCAAGCAAGAATGTTGGTGGGACTAGCACTTTAATTAAACTCTTCCTACATCTCCATTCTCGGATATGATCAGAGATATGGTCTGTTGTTGTTTGTTCGAAATTAGCAAGAAGCTCTATGCCAATGTCGTATCTTACAGGTAACTGGAAATGATTTAGGAAATCCATCGCCAATTCACCGAAGGAAGAGTATCTTGAGCGATTGAGCTCAATGTACCATTTCGTGACACTCCCAATGAGAGTACATTGAAACAATCACAATTGTATGGAATCATCTTTCAACGAGTTAGAAAAACACCAAATATGGAAGGTAGTCACATGATCTCCTGGATATTCATTAGGCTTGGCTCCGAACTTTGGGATGTCCGAAAGAAACTTCATTGACATAGGAGGCCAATGTGGATCATGACAGATAGGGTCATTCAACAACCTTATCAAATCTGGCAAGTGCAAAGTTGCCAGGAAAGGTAGTTTGGGTTGTTGGTGATAACCTGGGAAAATGGGGCCTGGAGTTTGACTGGTACTAGGTTGCCAGGAAATGTTTGGTTGTTGGCTTGGATTCTGGTAGAAACCATGGCCCTGGCCAACGTAGGAATTTTTCATATGCGGAGACGTCATCGGCTGATTCCCAAAATAGGACATATATGGTTGGGCATGCATTACATTCGAAGGACTTTGGGAAGGGTTGCCCCATGTCGGTCCTGTGGGGATAGGCATGTTAGTTTGACCGAGGTTCCATTGATTGTGGAAAGAATTATCGCAGATCGATATTTCAGATGAGGGAACAGATCCCTTCCATGAATTCCAAGGCCCTCATGCGGAAAAAATTCCTAGGTTTGCCCCCTATGCAGGAATAATACCTTGCATAGGAATAGACTGTTTGAAACTGGGATTGCCCCCAGTTGGGAAAGCAGCTAACGAGAAGGCATTATTACCAAATGCTCCAATCAAAGAAAACGTTGTCAAACCTACCCACATACTATTCGAAGGTGGTCCTTGACTCCTCGCTCCAAATAAACTATGGAATGTAGGTTGCCTGGCAGATTGTTGATGCAAGCCACCAAGAGAAGGGGATGAAGGAGGTATGTGACCTCCTATGTAATGGAAAACATTGAAAGGAGCAGGATTCCCCTCCATGTGACCTTGTAGAGGAGAACTAGAGCTCCTTTCCCCCATACGTGAAGTCTGTAAAGTGGAGTAGGAAAGTACAGGACTTCTACCCGAACTAGGCATCCCGTATGAGAACGGAGGGCCTGTCGCACTTGGTGTGAAAGGGGTTGTGGCTGTCGCCAAAGATGGGATCGGACCATTGTGTGATGTAGAGGCAGTCGATACCATGGTGGCTCGATCCGGGGACGGTGGGTTAGGAGGTGGAAACGCTCTTGTGATGACAACCGTAACGGGAACTGATGAATTCCCAGAAGTGGTAACAACTTTTGTTTCCATTACTGCGTGCGACACTGTCTGGCACTCATAAAATTGAATTGGTACAATGAAAGGTGCCAAGAAATTAGTGGTGGGAGTTTCAACCGGGCCAAGAGCGTTCGATCCAAGGTCTTCCATGGTCTGTTCCTCCGGATATTGGGCGGGCACAATTTCTTGCGACCCGGTCGCTTCAAAAAACCCTTGTTGGTCTAGCTTTCTCCTTAATGGTGGCAGGGGTGGCTCTAGTGTAACTGGCGGCAAGCCAAGAAGCCTTCATGACTAGCAGAGCTCGGGATCCTCTACTGTGTGAGAAGATACAAGACACTCTAGGGTAGTCTAAACATTCAAAAGTAACACATACTAAAAAATTCCCAAGTAGATAAGACAGGCAAACACTAAATTAATTGGAAGAACAGTTACAACAACCAACACTAGAGAAACTTACCAGTGCAAGTGCAACTCAAACACGAAAGAACCCTCTGGGCATACTCTACAAATCATGGCCCGATTTTTGTCCTAGGTACCATGGTATACCNACTAAAAAATTCCCAAGTAGATAAGACAGGCAAACACTAAATTAATTGGAAGAACAGTTACAACAACCAACACTAGAGCAACTTACCAGTGCAAGTGCAACTCAAACACGAAAGAACCCTCTGGGCATACTCTACAAATCATGGCCCGATTTTTGTCCTAGGTACCATGGTATACTGTCGCAGTCACCTATGTAAGTCCCTAAAAAGATGGCCAACTAGGTTGCCAGTGCGCGAACAGTCACCAGGCGAGTACAGTCGAAAGTTGGGTAGACCAAAATGAGCAGGGTATCAAGCCCCAAATCTATCAAGGGTATCAAAATAAAGTGGTTCGGAAGAAAATTGAGGACCTCTAACGGATTCAAGACCCATGAAGCCCCATGTCAAATGCAATCGACGAAATCCCAAAACAAGCCCTCTATATGTGTTCTCCACTATGATTGGTCCAACTTTGGAGGGGTTATCTCCGCTACCTTTCCACACACGACCTCGTGTTTATCCCCTGTGTTAGAGGGGGGTCCTGGATAAATTTCATGATACTTGAATTAGACACTCCCTAACTTAGACTCCAATGTTTGATTTTAATGGCCTTGAAGAGTTTCCTCTCCAACCTAATCCAAGGCCCTAATCCTGAACTAGTTGGTTAACCCTACAAACATAAAAGTCTAAGAATTTTTAATTTTAGCGTTATTTTTAAGGATTTTATTAAGTCAAGGGGTATGGAAGTGAAACTGATGAAGTGTAAAAGACGAAAGTAAAATGAAGAAAAATATGGAAACAAAGACTTTCACTTTATGCAAAATTTCAACAACTTTTCAAAATTTGTAATTTTCTAAGATTTTTTGGACAAAGAACTCAAAAAATTTCACTCGACTACGAGCTAATTATGATCTAAGTGAACTATAAAAAACTTATGAAATAAATATTTTTCCTTGGCTAATAAATGCGGAAACACACTCTTCAAACAAACAAGAAAAATGAAAGAGAGTTTTTTATTTATTTAAATGCTGATAGAGAAAAGACGGAAAAATACCAACAAGTAAAAAACCCAAGAAAACAATTATGGCTTAATCAAAGATCAAAAAAGAATCACTTCAAGAATCACACACAAGAAAAAAAATTTGACTCTCACAGTTGTCTAAAAACCTTAAAAAATTCTTTTTTATGACCACTTTTAAATGAGAAAAAGCAAGCTAAGGGTAAGATTAATCCTAGGCTATTGATTGCTAAGACAGAGGTTCAAATACCTGGGAGGAATAATTCTCATCAAAGGAAAGGATGATTGCCTTACCCTCAACCAAAACTATCCTGCATAAGCACGCGAATAATAGTTCAACAACCAGCATGTGAACGTGAGTTGTATAGAGATAGAGGGCATGTACACGCGGGATGACCTTGTACATGCCGTGTGTATCTCTAAACTCTGAGAAAAAATAAAAACAGACATCCCTAACAAGGAAGAGACCCCTGATATTGATAACCAGGATCCCTTGAAGGCTTGGACACTCCTTTTAACAGAAAAAGGAAAACAATAAAAAAGAAAAATATGTGCAATCTGAGATAAGATTGCAATCAAACAAAACTCAGACAGAGTTCCAAAAAACCCCTGAAATTAACTGATTATAACAGGAAAGAGGATGACTACCTCTAAATTTTTCTGGAAACTACACCCTACTGCTACTTCCTCAGCTAGCATGTACATGCGGGCTACAAGAGAGTATGGCACGGGTACACACGTGCAAACCTTATGCAGGCTGTGTGTACCTCTGTGGGTCTTGAAAAAAACACAGTTCAAGCAAATGACAAAGAAAGATGGTATGGAAAAATAGACTCCCTGCTAGCTCAGACATGATAGAAACCCAAAAGATGAATAAAATTCCAGGAACCCTAAGAGACTCCCTAGTATGGTCGCCAATTCTATTGTGAGGGAAATCTCCCTACAGACTAGAAAATAGGGTTTAGACTTTGCATGCAGATATGACCGAAGAGAAACTACCTTCTACCTTCATCCCTAGATTTAAATCCCCTTTTCTTAGTAAATGCATGGAAATATCAACCTACCTCGTTTCCGACGTTTGATATTGATCCTCCATTGTACTTGATTACTTGTTTGCAATACTCCTTCCAAAGATGACCTGCATACAAGACATACAACAACTACAGATTCATACTACTTATATACTAACGGGCTAGAAATCCAAACATATACTAATCAAACTATGAAAAGTTCATGAATTGGGATGGGAAAAGCATTTTCTTTATTTCTTTAAATGAATCAACTTACAAAAATTGAGACCGGCCACCACTCCATGAACCTGGTCCTAGGCTCCTCTTCTACTGTCCTCCAACTTCTTTGCTTTTTATCTCTTCTGGCATAAGGAAAGCTAAAGGGTTGGGACAATGGGAATAATCAAATGGGAAGAGTTTCTTTGCTATATTTTCCTCCTTCCAAATGGGACCCCTACCCCTTCTTTTATAGGCTAGAAAGGAGCTAGGTATTTGGACGAACCCTCGGCCATGCATGGCCGAGAGTTTCAATTAACTCACCCATATCTTTTGTGTTTTGTCGGCAACTTTCCTTTTTTTGTGCTTTTGTCGGTCCACACGGGCTGTTTTAGGTCATCCAGCGTGTACACCCATTCAGTAATGAAGTAGGCCACGTGGGCTCTTATGAAAGAGGTTTTTTCTAAGAGATTTTTCAACAGTGGCTTGGAAAAGAAGAGCTATAATATGGTCAACTGTGAGGTAAGCATGTATGGTGCAATTTAGGGTTATAACAGTTAGGACCCTAACACTTTCAATGTAATAAAGGTTGACATTAGTTAATAAGGTCTATTTAATAAATGTGAATAGTTCAATGTAAGAAGACTGCATAGAAGCTTCCACTTCTAGAAATATCTTCCTTTAGAATGTTCTTTAGAATATAGAAATAGTATAAATAAGAGTAGGAGGCATGAGGAATTTTTTTCTTAAGAATTATTGTAATAGAAAATTTATTTGTTGGAGGTTTCTCCCTTGAAGAGGAAAGTGTACATTTCTTCCTATCAATAAAGGTATTTTTTTTGTTTTCATTCTCTACATTTCATTGTTCCGATGTTATTTTTTGCAGTATCTTTGTTTTATGGTCCAGATCCCCCTACACTCTTGAGGTTGTGTGACCTACCGATCAAGGATTAATCGACTTAATGAGATGAATTAGCTAACAGGTTCATGATGAACCTTCACAATTGTTCCCACATGTCAAATTNCCATTCTCTACATTTCATTGTTCCGATGTTATTTTTTGCAGTATCTTTGTTTTATGGTCCAGATCCCCCTACACTCTTGAGGTTGTGTGACCTCCCGATCAAGGATTAATCGACTTAATGAGATGAATTAGCTAACAGGTTCATGATGAACCTTCACAATTGTTCCCACATGTCAAATTCCTAAGATTTGGGTGTGAAATATCCTTATCGGGAATTTTGGAACACCCATAGGTTCCTCCACGTGATACTGATTGAAAATAATGGGCTTAACTTCCGCCCTTCGTCACTTAGGGACTTTGGAATTTGGGAGTTTCGAATGATACAATCCTTTTCTCCCCGAAATGATTTGTACCCGTAGTTATATATCAAGTGCCACACATCCCCTAACAACCAACAACTATGATCTACTTTAGGACTTCGACGTTTGGGAGTTTCGAACGCTCCAAGGATTTTATTCCCGAAGTTCTTTGTACCTGGATTTATAGATCAAGTGCCACATGTTCCTTTCCAATGGATGGTCCCGATGGACTTCGAAACTTCATGAATTTTTTCCTTCGATAATTTAGCCCTTGTTTCTCCCAAACTTCTTTCTTTCTGAAGTGATGGACATGATACCACGTGTCTATGTAATCAATATCTAGGTTTTTTCTTCTTACCTCTTTGGTGCTTCAGAAAAAGTCCAGTCAATGCTCTACCTTCCCCTTGCTTCCTTCTTTGATGTCTGTGATATTTTGAAGTGTGTCTTTCTCAGATCGACGATCACAATTTACTTTGGCTATTCAGGCTTCAAGAGTTTTGATTTCACAACTCTCGATTTCCTCCATAGTGCTTTCCTCCTGGAGTACAAGGATTGCTGCCACATTTCCTTCCTATATTTAATGGTCTAGATTGGTTCCCTCTCTCTCTTCTGCAACTTCGGGGGAATTTTATTCAACAACCTCTCCTCTCCATTCTTTCGGAGTACCCAAATTTCAGATCTCCAGATCTGTCAACACGTGTTCATTGCAACTCAACAGTCATGATGTACTTTGGCTCTTCGGGCTTCATGATTTCTTTCTTCCTCCTTGGGACTTTCCTCTAGAGTACCTTTTCTTTGAAGTACTAGATATGCCGACGTGCTTCCTCCGATACGAATGAACTAGATCTATTTCAACACTTCAGAACTTTGAAAATTCTCACTTCACACCACTACTCACAAAACTTACCCATTCAAGTGCTTCTCTTCTGAAGTTACTAATCTTCCACCACACGCCCTCTTGACCCAATGGTCGGGATTTTCTCCTCTCTTAGGGCTTCAAATTATTTTGATGTTGTTCTACCCCTTCCTCCCAGATAACTTATTCTCTGAATGAGAGATTCATTGACATGTATCCTCCCCTAGATAAACAATCCAAATAGGCTTCGGATTTCACAACTTTGGACTCATATATTTCTTCTGAAGAAATCTTGTTACATGCTCCTTGCACTTCGTAGTCCTGATCTCTTCGATACTTAGTCGATTTTAGATCTTTTTCACTCCTTGCACCACTTGAACTAAATTTTATGTTATCTCTCCTGATCTTCCCTGAGTCAATTCCAGACTCTTTCAATGCACTCCTTACGAACAAATATGAACTACTTTCATTCGATCTCTTAAAAGAGAAAAAATTGAAACCTAATCAACACTCCATAAGTCCATATACTAAATTATGAACAACATACATAAGTAAAATGAAATGAACACACAAATAACATATGAATCATTCAAATAAACACTAAATCTTCCCTGAGTCAATTCCAGACTCTTTCAATGCACTCCTTACGAACAAATATGAACTACTTTCATTCGATC
The DNA here is from genome assembly GCA_032191745.1 of Picea mariana. Taxonomy (NCBI): domain Eukaryota; kingdom Viridiplantae; phylum Streptophyta; class Pinopsida; order Pinales; family Pinaceae; genus Picea; species Picea mariana. Next base: position 33,552 of record JASDQU010735338.1, read on the forward strand.
TCTTAAAAGAGAAAAAATTGAAACCTAATCAACACTCCATAAGTCCATATACTAAATTATGAACAACATACATAAGTAAAATGAAATGAACACACAAATAACATATGAATCATTCAAATAAACACTAAAATGAACATTGTCCAAGATTTTGAAACAATTTCCCTCTGTTCTATTCATTCCTGAAGTATTTACACAAGTAACACAATTCTTCATTGTCTCTAGACTCTCTATGTCTAACTGCTAATTCTACTTCTCATCCTCTATATTCACACTCTATTCTCCCTTACAATACAATACTAAAAAACTATCTAAGAAGTGGCTTCTCAAGCTCTTCTCCAACCTATCTGCATTCTATCCCATCATCTTTCTAGTGGTTACCCACTTAATCCTATTAAAACAAATATGAATTATTATCAGATAGGAGCTGACACTCTACATTTGTAACACCTTACAGTCGTGTAAGAGTTTACAACATCCTTCCATTCTCAAGCAGTTACCCAACTTTACAAACAAAGTATTTTAAAAACGATATTTCCAAAATATGTCAACAACTCGCTCTACTTCTGTTAATGCTGATTTGAAATTTTTCTACGCTGAGGTGTCAAATTTTCCCTCCTCTCTCGACCTCTTTGACTTTGATTGTGATGTTCCTACATCATAATCCTCTGGCTAAAATATTCATCGACTCTTGTTCATGAGATCCTGCATTGTTTTTCTATTCTTCAAAATGTCAGCTTCAATGACCCAACTCGAGTCTTCCACTGGGTGATCTTTCCACTTCACCAAATATTCAAGATACATATTTCTCCTTGTTTTCTTCCCAACTCTCTATTCTAAGATTTTATCCATCTGAGGTTTTTCTGTTGTGGGCATTTTTTTTTCCCATTGAATCTTCTCTTGGTCATCTAGTTCTCCTGCATCATCTATCATGTAAGAATACATGTCTGCAACATTTAATTAAAAACAAATTTAAAAAAAAATAATTTTAATTTTAAACAAACAAATTAAAAAAAAAAAACAAAAAAAAAATTAAACAAAATATCCTAACAACAAAATAAAATATTTTTTTTAAAATAAATTGGTATGGACATCATGGGTTCTCGCATGAGGCCCATGTGTCCCTTTTTCTCTCCACTCCCAAAACCCTACATGCTCCACCCCCAAACCCTAAACGCATCCTGAGCATTATTAAGGTCGACCTCTTTTAGTTCATTGTTTTTTTTTGTTTTTCATCCTCTCACCAGAGGGAAGGCATAGGCTGTGTGGGTTGGGCCGCCAGGCTTTGGTGCTTGGTCTCAATGGATTTGATGAGCCCTCTCCCACTCATTTTTGTTTGAAGTTGGGCCTGTGTGTAATACACTGTGTCTGGTGTAATACATCGTACCTGGATGCTCGGTGCCAAAGAACCTTCTTTAGTGCTTGACCTGGCCTGGCCTGGGTGCTGGTTTGTGTATTTGCGTGGCTTGGCCATAAGTAATGTGGTATCACACTTAGGTTTGGCGCTTGAGTATTGGGTTTTGTGTTGTGTAAACTTTGTTGAAGATTGGTATCAGCCTTGGCGCTCAATGCTATGCATTGTGTTGGTTTATTTGTTGATGCGTTGAGCACATTATGGACCTCTCATTGCTAGCTTGGTTTGACGTTTGTATGTTGGCTTTGTGTTGTGTATTGTGACTGCATGCTAAAGGTTACCCATGTGGTTGGCGCTCAACACTTGGGCACTAGATTGTATGTTTGTGCTCAACCTGTGGTTGTATGGTGTTGCGTGCTAAATAAGATCGAGGCCTGAAGGTAAGCCTGCGGGCTATTTTTACTTGTTTTTTGCAGTGGCGCTTGGGCATTGCCTTGCATGTTTTTTTTTTCTTTGATTTATCAAAAAAAAAAATATTTCTGTTTGTACAGCTCACGGCTCCTCGGTCTTGGCTGGGCACTAAGTTCGGGCTGTGTTAAATGCTGGATGCACGTTTAGAGAGGGAAGTGCTTTGGTTAAGCCTGATATATCTATTGTAATGGGGATGGTGGTGCAGTTGGCTAGTGCATAGGTCTCATAGCTAATTTTTGAGTGATCTCGAGGTCGAGAGTTTGAGGGACTTAGTTTGGATATTGGGAACCAATCTCACATCTATTCATATCACTGCTGGGTAGATATCACTCTAGGGTTTGAATTTGTGGCATCTGATCTTGTTTGAGGTCTTTCTGATGCCATTTTATTTATTGAAGAGATCGATTACAAGAGTTTCATCCAAGCTTTTGCTGGTTATCTGAATATTCGGCTCAATTTGGGATTTCACCAGTTATTTTGGGGAGGAAGCATGCCTCTTTGTTGTTTTTGCGATTGTTAGATTTTGATGCGTATTGGGTTGTATTGGGTTGTTCGCTCTCATTACTATTATTTTCATTTGTATATGCATATGATTTTCCTCTACATTTGACGCTGGCCTTGATTAAGCCACACATCCCAACTTCTTGTTCATTATTCAAATGTTCAGTAAGGTCATCTCCTAAACCTGTTATGAAAAGTTCTGCAATTACATTTATTGTTATATCCATTCACCATTGTGTGAAATTATTATCACTATCATATGCAATGTAACAACTTCATCTCGGAGGACATCACAATTAGAAATAATGAAATGAGAGCCTCATTCAATTATGAGAATATTGAGGAGTTGCTTGGCCCAAGTAAAAGGTTCTACAGTCACTATCGTTGCCTAGGTATCTTTTACGTATTTATTGTTTTACATTGACATTTTGTACAATACAAATATGGTTAAGACTTGCCTTAACCATATTATTCTTAACTGATTTAGGAAAGTTTCAATTTGATAGGGAATATATTTGAATTGAAGAAAATAATAATAGTTCAAAATAGATTTCTCTATTATTTACTCTGTCAAAGGATTTAATTGAAGAAGATGCTGGAATTATTGATATGTAGTAGTTTCCTTTCCATTTATGAAAGTTGTTGGGGAGGAAACATGTGAGAAGAAACATTCCCGAGTGGTGATTATATCTATTTTCTCAGCTTGGCATGGTTAAATTATTTGCTTTGACATTGCAGTCTCTAAGAAATAACATATTAACAACAGATGGAAATGTGGTGCTTCTTTTGGTGATTGCAACGTAACATGTGTGCCTACTTTTTATTACTTTTTCTATATTCCCTTTATATATATATATATATATATATATATATATATATATATATATATTTATTTATTTATCTGTGTAAAAAAAAATTTGTGTGCTTGGCTTGCAGGTTAGGTGGAGCTTAGGTGGAGTTGGAGCTTGGCTCAGATTGATCTAATTAAGGGTTTCAGGGCCCATGGACTGCTAGATTTATCTAATTTCTTGGTGGGTACAGTTCCATTCTTACGTTGAGTAGGTGGGTAGGTAGGCCCTTAAGGCTCTAGTGCTTCAAACTGAAGCTTTGATACCATGTGTAAGGTTCTTCTCCACAAAGCCTTATAAAAATAGAAAAAGATTTATTTTAAGGAAATGCTATCCTAACATTTTTAATACTTCATAACTAGCATATAACCAATAACCAACATATATAAAATTTATTGAACTGATCATAATAAGATTACGAACAACCATATAACACTACATATTCCTTAAATACATAAAAAAAATACATAAATTAAAATACCTTCGTCTGATGTTAAACTCTCTCTTGTCTTGTTGTCCTCCCTGCTACTACTTTGCCCAGCTTGTTGCTTGACCATACCCTGCCCAAACCGACTAACCTCCTAGCTAGCTAGGAGCATCCTGTCCAGCTCCCTAGCTCTAGGATACCGAAAGGAATCCTGGCCCCCGTGCCCAAAACCCCAAGCAACCCGGTGCCCCCTACAATGGTTCACTAAAACTCCCAATATCAAAACTCCCCACACCAGAAAATATCCAAACAAAAATCCAGTCCCTCCCCCAAAATGCTTCCTCCCTCCCAAAATAATCCTCCTCCCCGTAAGACTCTTCGTCGTCATATCCCCCCTTCACCAACTCTCCTCCCCTTCATTAATTACCTTATCCTCTCCATTATTACCTTATCCCTTCCTTTATTACCTTATCCCCTCCTTTATTGCCTTATCCCTTCCTTTACGTAAATTTTCATAAGGTATTAAATTAAATTTATTAAACCCCTTAATGCTTTACCTAAATCATTGAATGTGTTAAGTAATTAATTAATTAAGTAATCAATCAACAATTATAACAATTAATTAATAAATTAATTAATATTATTAGTACAAATTATTGTTTAACTAAACCCATATGAGGACAATTAATTATCTAATTAATTATACTTAATAATACCTATGCAACTTTTAACTAGGGTTGTTACATTGATACAAACCAATGTTATGTTGTCTCCCTTTCACATACTGACAAATTATGCATTTGTTCACAAATTTCTTCACATCCATCGTCATACCTGGCCAATAATATGAACTATTCAGCTATGTGAATGTTTTGTCATGGAAAAAATGTCCGAATATACCTCCACTATGTTTTTCCTTTAGCATATTATCTCTCATCGAGCATCCTGGTATGCACAATTGGATTCCTTTGAACAACAATCGATCCTAGATTAAATATTCTTTCCATGGGATTTTGTACCCCAGCAAAGGATTCTCACATGCCTTGTAAGCCTCCTTAAAATCTGTATCTTCTTGGTACATCTCCTTAAGTTATTCAAATCCTAATGTCTTTGGTTGGAATTCCTGTAGAATCCAATTCCTCCTGCTCAAAGCATTTGTGTTGTAGGTGAATCCCCCCGCGGACAAGTGGATTCCCTCTTGGCCTCTAGACTCCTAAGGCCAATACAAAAAGTGATTAACATGGACACTGACTTACTTTTATATCTAATCAAGCTAATCAATGAAAGAGAAGGAGAAAGATATGTACCTTATAAGCGACGTTTGTCCTTGCAAAGTATTGGCTGAGCTTCGATCTTGAACTCCCTGATAGGCCCTGTAAGAAAACAAAGGTACAAAAGACTTACTACTCTAGTAATATTATCTCAAACATAGATCCACCTACTGTAGAAAAAATCATATGGAACACACATAAGTTTGAAATAAATAGTCCAAGCATTGATTGTACTAATGAGAACAAGTAAAATCACTTACAATCCTTTGAATGAAGGTGTATACACCTCTTCCAATTCTCCTTGTCCAACCCATTTTCTCAATCAATCTCCACTAATTTCTTTTATGACATCTCACTCATGAGATCATAAGTTTGATGTAATTCTCAATTGTCATTGTACCTTTCAGCATGATAAGGCCTCCTAATATAACCTTGGAGAGGTCCAACCACTTCAGAGATATTTGTGATAAGTTGAGGATTCCTCTCCTTTAGTTGAGGATATCCCCTAATATCATGCCTTGACCATTTATTTGAATCCAACTACCTTTAGGAGTTGAGGGATTCTTCCTTGATTTACCTCAACAAACCCATAAATTGCCAAAAACAAGGGTAGGGCTCCCCCAAAAGGGTGCATAGGGTGCTCAAGCACTCCCCCAAAGAGGCTCATGGAGCACCAACAGTCCCTGATAGTGGTTAGGGGAGAAATCCTCTCCGAAATTCATGTTTTGAGTGTTTTTTCCATGGCAAAAGGCTTGTACTTATTTTCAAGTGATTTCTGTTCTTCCAAACCACCTTTGGAGGTGTCTTAAGTGTCTTAATGATGTCGTTAGAGGCACGACATATGCAAGATGGAAGTATGATTTTTTTGACACTTTCAACACTTAAAGTCAATATATGACACTTTCGGACAATATGCGACACTTACAACACTTGTAATGACAACACTTGTGACACTATCAAAGTGAGTAATTTTGAGGTGTAACGTATTGCCCCCCAAATTCTGAAGTTAGAAGATGATGATGAATGAAGTAATTTGTAGACTTTTTAGAGAAAGGGTATGGACGCATAGAAACTGGAAAAGGCTGCACACAACCATCAAACAAATATTATGACATGTTTCAAACCCAAGGGAGGCATACCTATGCTTGAGTGGTAAAGACATTTTAGGTATGGCCGCCATAAAATACACTGTGGATCCATAATTATATTGAAAAAATGGTATATCCACTGCAGATACAATGTGGATCTATACTCCTATGACCTGAACTGATAATAGCCATGAAGAATACACGGTGGATCTACGAAATGACAAGACATATCAACGACCAATACAAAGTGGATCTATGTCACAGTATATGTGTCATAGTCCAAAAGAACTCCTTCACAACCTAGGAAAAGTACATATAAGAGTGATGACTCAACCCATGGTCTTCTTACCGATCCCAATGTAGTACAAATATAACCATGTGAATATATGTCTTGATGTCAAACATGGAAGAAACCACTTGATTACCAGTCAATGATGTAAACTGTTAATAAGCGCGAGGTAAATCACCATTGATGTCAATGATTCGCAAGGTACTCTAGTACATTTTGAAGAATGTGAATAGATGAGCTGAAGTCGAACATACATGGAATCATCCAATCACAAGTCAATGATGTAAACCCATTGTCGGACATGAGGAGGCCTACCATGGTACTAACTGGTTTCTAAGTCTGAGTCCCTAGATAATGTGTTGAAGTCGAAAGGAATAGATTCGTCGAAGGAGGTTCTTGATGTATCCCCCATCAACGACATGAAATAGACATAGATATGCAATTGGTAGATTGAATGAACATGGACTGACATGAGTATTGAAACATAATATTTGTGATGGATGACTCTCGAGGAAAATACTTCCCTTGAACACTAAGGCACATTAGCAGAAACTTGACATGGACCAAAACTTGATGATGCAGTGGATGCTGTGACTTTCGTCGGGTGACCCAAAGGAGTAAAATAAAATCAAAGTATTGGCTCAGTGCAGAGGTTCAATGGATTAAAATGTGTGAAAATACAAAGTGTCGTGTTCAAGGGAGACCATAAGAGCGACTGGTAGTGTTCTAAAAAAACTACTTGGCTTGCTTCTTTCAATTATTCCTCCATCCAGATAGAAGAGTACCTCTTTTTAATTTAACGAGACTGAGGAGGGTAGCACATGCTCAATATGACTCACCTTCAGTAATTCCCTCTTCCTATGTTTAACGAACTGGAAGAAGTAAGGGTTTGGTCCCTTATGGGCCCCTCAATGTATGATTTTTTAACGAGTCCATAGAAGGTAAACTCAATGGTTTTTCATATTTAGAGAGTCTGAAAACAACTTAAAGACGACTCCAATGTTGTCCTTTTTCGTAATGTTAGTATTGCGAGGCCAAAAAAGAGATAAATTATCACTCGAAGTATGCCCTTTCAAACCTTTTAATGACTGGGAAAGGAAGAAATATCACTCAACAATATTTTCATGTTTAGAGAGTTTGAAAAGAGCTCAAAGACAACTCCAGGGGGTTCCTTTTTCGTTTAACCATGTGGGTCTGAAAAAGAGATAAAATTTTACCCGGTTGCAATATCATGTATTTACAAGAACGAGAAATAACAAAGACTAATATCGGTATGCCCCTAGCTTGAAAAATAGTGGCTTAACTCTAGAATGATCATGAAAGGCTGGAGACATGCCCTCCAAGCTTCAATTCATTCACCGACTTTGAGGTTGTCACCAATTGCTCTACTAGATGAAGAAAAAGGATAAGAGTGGATGAAATGAAGGTTCAAGAGAAGTGTTTGTTTCATTTTTTAACGAGATTTACACAGGAAAAGAACTATTCTCAGGGATCCGGGTTCAATCCCCAGTTTGTTGTTTCATTTTTTAACGAGCTTGCTACAGAGAGGAAAAACTATGCTCAAAGATTTTGTTTCATTTTTTAACGAGCTTGCTACAGAGAAGAGAAACTATGCTCGTGACCTCTGTTTCATTTTTTAATGATCTTAACATAGAGAGAAAACTATTCTCATGGACTCTTCTTGATCATGGCTTGCAAGAGAATAACTCTCTAGAAGAACACCATGTCAAGGGACAAAAATCGGTCATGGCTTCCAAGAGAATAATTCTCTAGAAGAGCACCATGTCAAGGGACAAAACTCGGTCATGGCTTCCAAGAGATCTTCACTGGATGGAATAAAATTACTTTGGAAGGAATACATGTTGAGCGTTGCGACAGGGCTAAGGAGATCAGGCTACAAGAGCCCTACCGAAGAGATCACCATGTCAACAACCGGATCCAAGTTGTCGAAAGTTGAAGGCATGGGAGACGATGTAAAATTGACAGTAGGAGGGGAGATAGAGTGTATATCTTCTTGGATTTCTTCACGAGGGGGAATAAAAGAGGATAAATGATGGTAATCATCCTGAGGTAGCTCGTCAATGCTCAACATTTCCTTAATAGATTCATTAGAAGGAAAAATTGGGGAAATGTAGTCGATCATAGACGACAAGGAACTTAACCATGATGGCATTGAGTAACTGTCAGGTGCCAATAGATGTTGGTAATACGATGAGGGAGAATCATATTGTATAGAAACCTATGATTTTTTGGCTGGACTAAGTGGCATGGTGTCACCTAGTGCATCGAATTCCAGTGGACTAGGTACAATCCAAGGGTCAGATGATTCCAAATATTTATAAGCCACGGTCGAAATCATATCGACAGTGGCAATATGATGTGTAGTCGGTGGAAGTGGTGTAGTGAAGGTACCCATGAGGCTATAATATTTTATTAAGCCAACACCAACGATTTCATACGTGATCTTGTGGTCTCCCAAGAAAGGAATATTGTTGGTAGCGAGAGCGCGAGAGTTGGTTGTGCAAAAATCTAACAGATCAACAGTGACAATTTTTCCCTAATGAGGAAATTGTAAACATCGAAAGACCGATGAGGCAAGAATAGTCATAGCATAAAACCAACTTCTTCCAATTAATAAGTTGCAATCGAGGGGAGCATCGACCACCTCGACATCAACAGTGACAGTTTTTCCAACCAATTGGATGGGCAGGGACTGTAAAATCCCATGGGGATGGAAACCTCTCCCATCGAAGGCACGTAACATCATTGGGGATTTGTTAAGTGTGGGTGACTTTAAACCTTTCCAACATGCTAAAGACATGAAACAAGTTGAGGCTTCCTCATCTATAATAGTTCGGTGGATTTGTTGATTGTGAAAAACAACATCAACTTGGAAAGAAAGTTGGTGGGAGAGTCATGACGCATAATTATCCAGGTTAAACATGATATGTTTGGATGACTTAGGATTAATAGTGACGATAGTAGCCAAAAGCATTCTACGTTGACTGGGGCAGTGTTGTAGAACTTATAACACAGAATTAACACACGGTGCTTGAGCCAAATCTTCAACAATGTTTTAGTTATGGGCGGCACATGAACTAGGATTAAAGGTAGCTTTGCAGATAGTTCTCTTAGGAGGGTTTAATATAGAGTCAAAAATAGGTTTCTCAATATGAAGTGGTCTAGATAGAGGATTAACTGATGGAGGACTAATGGAGGATTATGATGGATCTGATAAAGTACCGGTACCGTTATTGTATTTTACTTTGTCAGGGTTACCTGATGTGTCATATGTATTAGAGACAGTGTTCAAATTAATCCCATTAAACATATAAATATGTGCACTCATCGAGGCCTCATCATGAGGATGGCTAGAACTGCCCCCAGGAGAGGGGTTTTGAGCAACCATGGATTACTGCTGTGGAAAAGGTTGAGTAAACCCAACGGGTTGTGAATTTCCTAGAAAAGTTTGGCCACTTCATTGCAATGTGGAAAGTATCAAGTGTAGTGATCGTCACCACGAATGATACACGGGAATTTCAGTTTCCGTTGTGGATTATTTTCGGTAGCAGGTGTTTGAGCTTTCTTTTTTGGTTGTTCATTGTTATTAGTATTTTTTGATTTATTTTTTGTCTTCTTCTTACATCCATATTGTTGTGAAGGGTCAGATTGAACTACATTCAACTCAGAGATCTGAGTTTGGGGGGAGGTAGAGGAGAGTGTGGTTGATTGGGAAGTAGATTGATTTCTGATGGAACCGATAACACCATCTGCATGAGACTAGGACGACAACTTGGATGGATCGGTATTAGCTCAAGCACCATTCTGAAGAAAATCATACAAAGTACCAGATTGTGAATAAACCAAATATAAGTACTGAGCCCGATCAATGGTTTCTTCCTTGGTGAACGAGCCACCCATAGCGACATCGCGAGTGATCGGGGGTAAAAGTGATTTATTAAACCATTCCGCCAATAATATGTCAAGAATGATTACCTTGATCATCCTTCGTCATCGTCTCCACTCATGAATATGGTCAGAGATATGCACATAGTCAGTTTGATGAAGGGAGGTCAAAATTTCATTACCCATCTCGTAGCAAATAGGTAGTTGAAAGTGCATGAGGAAAGACATGGAAAGGGAATTGAAATCATGAAATGAAGCACATGGTAGTTCAATATAAAACTTTGTTGTTGAGCCTGTAAGTGTTCACTAGAAAAGACACAAACATATAGCATCATCCATGAGGGAGTTTGATGAACACCAAAAATGGAAATTCATCACATGGTTATTTGGATATTCTCTAGATTTTCCATAAGATTTTGGAAAATCAGAAGGAAGTTTAGCTGGAATAACTGGCCAAACTGGTGAATGAAAAATAGGATTATTAGTTAACCGAGACAAATCTGGGAGATCCAGAGTCGCAAGGAAAGGTAGCTATGGGTTAATTTGCGGATGATACTAGTGTGGCATAGGAACACCAGTAGGATCATAAACTATGTTAGGTGGATATTTGTAACCAGTAGGTCCTCCTACATATGGTTGTTGTTGACTAGGATAAACATGATTCAATGATGGCTGAGAAACATTTGCATAACCCGATGGGTTATGAGAATTGTAAGTTGGGTGATTCATTTTCCCAGAAAGAGGATGAACATTGTGCCCTTGAGGAGGGTAAGGAGTAGATCCCAGAGGCAGATACACATTAGACCCATGGGTAGGATAAGTTTGTTGTCCTTGAGGACTATAGGTGGTGTTTGGGATGCCACCTGGATAAGGTTGTCCATAATACGGTCCAGAAGGAACAGGATTTGATACTCCTCCTTTTGGGTTATGATATAAGTGCCCCCCAACATGGGGTTGGGTAAATGAGCCTCTGGAACATACTCCCCAATATTATGAAGTGTTTCCAACAGACGAAGGTTTCCCCCTTGCCAACGGTGGATTAACGATTGGGGTATGACTGGCAAAGGGAGGCTTCCCTCCAAGAAGAACATGAAAAGGGGGTTGTCCCCCAAGAGGGGTAGGCCCGCCATAGGATGGTGGTCTTCCAGGAGGGAAAACTCTGGTAGATGGTGGTTTCCCTCCATTTAGTTGTATTTGGTTGGAAAGGTTCTGCATTTGCGGGTGAAAATATGTCCCAGTAGGATCGTGCGAAACATGTGGAGCTGTAGAGTGAAAGTTTGTAAAAGTGGGGGTAGGGATMAAAGTTCCTTGGGAATGAGTAGGGGTGATGAGTCTAGCATTAGGATAGACTTTTGATGATGCAACAGTAGGGTTAATGACCTGATCGATGGGGTGATTCGTCATTTGACCAGATGGCCCACTTTCAATAGGAGGGTCATGAGGATTGAAGGKTTTTCAAAAGGATTCAAAATGCTCATAGAGATCAAATCCTGATGAAGTCCTCCATACAGAAMGAGCATGTGTAGGATTTGTATCTACTGCAGTGGTAGGATGAAMATGAGTCCTATACTCATCACCAAATGTTGGTTCTGTGGATCCCATATATGTCTCGGTAAAAKCTCTCACAGGTAACTGTGGGACCTCTTCATCTATGACGTTCCCAAGGGATTCTAAATGAAGTAAAAGTGGTTCAGGAGGGGTTAATGATACAGATGTAGTGCAAGGAGTGGAATTCTCAACCGTAACCAAAGCGCCTTCTGAGTTATCTAATGGAGGAGCAACAACACTTCCAACATCAAATTGATTTTCTACCTCTTCACGGTAGTTGTCCTATGGAGGGTTAGGAGGTAAGGGTTGGTAGCATTCCGGAGGCAGCCCTTGCATCCTACGTGATCGATGAATGCCTTTATTGTCTAGAAGTTCAATTTTGGAGTATAATAGTACACACTGAAAATCTAGAGCCAACTAACAAAAAGAAACAACATACGCTAATAAAATCTAGGAATCAAAACCAAGCAAACAAAACTTTTCTCGATGATCATACTAGTTGGTGATGAAATCCAACATCGTGTGATCAAGTCAAGAAGGGGCTAGGATATGGTGGAACAGTTACAATGGTGTCCTTCTTAATGGACTTTCACCTTGGTGCAAACTTCCATGCATTAATTGTGTATTTACCCTCCAAGGAGCCCGAGTGAGTTTGACTAATGTTTGTACCAGGTACAATGATACTTACCTTCATTGTCACCTCGTGTAAGTACCTAAGGATTATGGAAAATATAGACACCAACTCGAAGTCAACCCCTGGGCGGGTACAATCGACAATCCGATCAGAATGTATGGGCAGGATAACAAGTTCGAAATCAAATCGAGAGGCTCCCACACATAATCATGGGTATACCTTCAAGTGAACCCCAATATACGATCCAACCATTATAAGCAATTGAACCATGGAGGGATAATATCTGTAACTCACCCGAATGCGACCTTGTGCGTAACCCCTGTGTGAGAGGGGGATCCAAGAAATCCTATACGACAATTGGATTTGAATCTCCCTATCTCAAGATGTTAATTTTCATTTTGAAAACTTTGGAGAGTTGTACTCATAGCCTAATCCAAAGTGCTAATCCTAGTCTAATTTTGGTGGAAGATCCTAAAAACAAAAATGTTCTAGATAATTTTTAATTAGCGTTGATTTTATGGCTGTTATTTACTCAAAGGGTGTATGACAATGAAACTTATGGTATGATGACTCACTTCCCAAAAAATCACAAGAAGATGATAATAAATCATTTCTTTCGATGGATGGCTATTTAAGGGAAAGAGCGAAAGTTGTTTTCACTATCAAACACTAATATGCAATGTCCTCAATCAATTTGTTTTTCACTCAAATCCGATGCAATGCTAAAAATTTCAAAAATGCCTTCTAATAACCAAAACAATCACTAAAATATGTCCTTTTTCTTATATGTGAATGATAATCAGATGCAAGACTTCTAAATGTCAATAAGATTTCAATATTAAACAATCAGAAGAAAACTTCACACAAAACAAAAAATACACTCTCGTCGTGAAATAGACAAGAAGGACAAAGATAACCAAATTGCAAACAAGAACCAAAAACCTCAAACAAAATAATAATGGTGGAAAGTTGACCTCAAAGGTCAAATTAAAAGTTCACAGACCTTTGGATTTCCTCACAAAAGTTTTCACTCAGTTAGATAAAGGAGAAGAAAACAACAAGTTAACTCTAGGTCAACAAAGACAAAGAGTGGATTCAAGGCAAGGAAAGAATATGTCAAAATCCCAATTAAAAGAGTATTAATTCTCTGAAATAAGGGTTTTTGAAAGCCAATATCAAGATGGAATGAGAGTATGGGACCCTGAGCAAATTCCAAAACCAAGAAATAGCTTCAGAAGATGAAAATTTTGGAGAATTTCTCACAAAAATGGGGTAGCTATCTGGTATAAGGGGAACCAGAGCATTCTAACATTTTGTGTAAGGCTATAGGGGAGTGCTAGAGCTCTTCCATCAAGAGGAGCGGAGCTCCCTGCTCCAAAAACTCAGGAAAAAAGTCCAGAAATTAAAAAAATCAATGAAATTCAGTCAATCAAGGTGATCCTGATGACATAATGAGGAAATCAAACAAATCTAAGAATAAAAAATACAATGTGGAGAATATTAAATCAGTGGGAAAAGGGCCAAAAAAAGATCTAGGAATGGAAACAAAAATCAGAGATCCTCCCCAGTGGAGTCACCAATTTCTATTGTGGGTGAATCCCCCTGTGAACAAGTGGATTCCCACTTGGTCTCTAGACTCCTAAGGCCATAACAAAAAGTGCTTACACATGGAAAATGATGTCCTTTTAGATATAATCAAGATAATGAATGAAAGAGAAGGAGAAAGCTATGTACCTTATAAGCGACGTTTGTCTTGCAAAGTCTTGGCTGAGCTTCGATCTTGAACTCCCTGATAGGTCCTGTAAGAAAACAAAGGTACAAAATAATTCCTACTCTACTAATATTAGCTCAAACATATATCCACCTACTATAGACAAACTCATATGGAACAAGCGTAAGTTTGAAATAAATAGGCCAAGCATTGATTGTATTAATGAGAACAAGTAAAATCACTTACAATCCTTTGAATGAATGTGTAGCAACCTCTTCCAGTTCTCCTTGTCCAACCCCTTTTCTCAATCAATCTCCACTGATTGCTTTGATGACATCTCACTCATGAGATCATAAGTTTGATGTAATTCTCAATTGTCATTGTACCTTTCACCATGAGAAGGCCTCCTTATATAACCTTGGAGAGGTCCAACCACTTGAGATATCTTTGGGATAAGTTTAGGATTCCTCTCCTTTAGTTGAGGATCTCGCCTAATATCATCCCTTGACCATCTATTCGACTCCAAATACCTTCAGGAGTTGAGGGATTCTTCCCTAATTTTCCTCAACAAACCTAGAATTTTCGAAAAAAAGGGGTAGCACTCCCCCAAAAGGTTGAACAAGGCACTCGAGCACTCCCCCAAAGAGGCTCAGGGAGTGCCAGCACTCCTTGATAGTGGGTAGGGGAGCGCTCCTCTCGAAAATTCAGTTTTTGAGTGCTTATTCCATGGGAAAAGTCTTGTACTTCTTGTCAAGTGATTTCTCTTCTTCCAAACCACCTTTTGAGGTGTCTTAAGTGTCTTCATGATGTCGTTAGAGGCACGACATATGAAATATCGGAATATTATGTTTTTGACACTTGTAACACTTGTAGTCAAGATGCGACACTTGCAGACAAGATGCGACACTTACAACACTCATAATGACGACACTTGCGACACTATCAAAGTGAGTAATTTTGAGGTGTAACAATCTGCAACTTTGTTATCATTTCCAAAAATATTTTTAATGACAAAAGAAAATTTCTTCCTGAATTCTACTCACTTAGCATGCCTCTCATTCAACTTTTCTTACCTGGTAATAAATTGTAAAGCTTGATTATCACTATACAAGACAAACTCCTTTGGAATTAGATAGTGCCTCCACTTCTTCAAAGCTTGAATCATTGCATAAAACTCTTTTTCATATGTGGAATATTTTTTCTTAGTGTCATTGATTTTCTCACTAAAATAAGAAAATGACTTATTATCTTGACTCAAGACTGCTCCAATATCTACTCCACTTGCATCACATCTTACCTGATTTTTTTTCCCAAAATTTGGTAAGACCAGAATTGGTTGTCTTGTGGTATTCTCCTTCAACACTCTGAAGCTTTTCTTTGCCTCCTCTATCCAATTAAAATACTTGTGTTTCTTTTCCATAGTATCTAGTATGGGCATACATATACCACTGGAATTTATGATAAATTTCTTATAAAAACTTGTTAACCCATGAAAACTTCTCACTTCAAATATGCCTCTAGGAGATGGCCATTATTTTATTTCCCTCACCTTCTCTAGATCCATATTCATTTCATTTTAAGAGATCACAAAACCCAAGTATATGAGTTACTTCCTTGTGAAATAACTTTTCTTCAAATTTATCAACAACTTTTCTTGCTACAATCTCCTCATCACTAATGCCAATTTTTTTAAATGTTCTTCCTCTGTCTTACTGAAGATTAGTATATCATCCATATATACAATCACAAATTTTCCTATGAAGTCTTTCAAAACTTCATTCATCAACCTCATAAATGTGGTTGGGGCATTTGTCAACCCAAATGGCATGAATATACATTCAAACAAACCTTCATTTGTCTTGAATGTTGTCTTCCATTCATCTCCCTCTCTCATTATTATCTGATGATATCCACTCTTGAATTCTATTTTTGAAAAATAGCTTTCTCCACTCAATAAATCCATCAAATCATCCATTCGTGTAAAAGGGAATGTATACCCTATGGTGATCTCATTGATGGCTTGATAATATGTACACATTCTCCATCCTCCATCTTTCTTTGGACTCAACACATTTGGTATTGCGCATGGGCTTAGACTTTCCCTCACTAAAACTTTATCCAAAAAATCTTGGACTTGATTCTTGACATCTTCATTTTCTCGAGGTGTCAACCTATATGATGCTTTTTTTGGTAAAATGGCTCCTAGAATAAGGTCAATGTGATGAATGATGTTCCTAATGGGTGGAAATGAGTGAGGTAACTCATCCACTACTATGTCAACAAAATTCTCTAACAGTTCATGTATTTCTTCAGGTACCTCATCCATAGAAGTATTTTTAAGGAAAACCCTTGGTTTCATCATTACAAAAAACTACATCTCTTATTCCTTCTTGACCTCATTCAAGAGTTCCTTCCCACTCATGAGAAATATACTTGAACTAGCCTCCTTATTTGTCTCCTTGTCTTCTATTGGGAATAACATGTGTGTTCTACCATTCTTCTGTAGGGTGTAAGTATTTTTTCTCCCATCATCAATAACATCTCTATCTAATTTCCATGGTCTCCCAACAAAATATGACAAACATCCATAAGAATTACATCACATAAAATATCATCCCTATAGCCTACTATTTTAAATTCAACTTTGAATTGTTGACTTACCACTACCTGATGTCCTTTCTGCAACCATGATACCTTGTACGGATTTGGGTGTGCAGTTGTCTCCAACTCCAGTTTCTCCACAATTTCTATGGATACTATATTATCAGTGCTCCCACTATCTATGATAATCTTGAAATTTTTGTCCTTTTTCTTGCAAGAAGTCCTGATCAAATTTGTTCCGGAGAATTGGTTCTTTTTCCTCATTCTCCATCTTTAGAAGAAATTTCCTCATCATGATATTATTTCCTCCTTCTATTGCTTCTGCTTCCACATCCTTCTGTGCTTCTCCCCCTCCAGTACCTTTGTTCTTCTTGGGGAATTCCAAAGAGATGTGTCATGTCATTTCACAGACATAACATTTGACTTCACCTCCTTTGCCTCTTCCTTTTCCTTGAGGAAAATAGTTTCTTCCTCTGTGTTTTCCTTCTTTAGAACTTCCCCAATTTTCAAGGTGATTATGATGCATTCTATCCTCTTGCTTTGGATTTTGGAACTTCTCTTGGGAAGTTTCCTTTCCTCTTCTTGAATTTCCTTCCCTGTTTCACTGGCTTTTTTTCTTGGCCAACTTCTCTTTAGATTTCAAGGCTATTTGATAAGCATCCCCGATTGTGACAAGAGACATCATGTTGATCTCCTCTTATATCTCATATCTCAACCCATTTATGTACCTGGATATTTTTTCATCATCATTTTCCTTCTGCCCATCCCTGATATTTAGTTTATAGAATTCTCTAGTGTTCTCTTTCAATGATAAGATTTTTTGTCTTAGGTTCTGCAACTTTCTGAGCATATTTATCTGATAGTCTTTAGGGATAAATTTCTCTTTCAACTTAGCTACCATCTTGTCCCAACTTTTGATTTTTTGTTTACCTTTGCTTTTGCGATCATCTTATAGTTCATCCCACCATAACACTTCATGACCTTTCAATCTGGTTATTCCATGCTTCACTTTATTTTCTTCTTCAATTTATTCATAATCGAAGTATTTATCCATAGCACGTAACCAATCTAACAATTATTCAACTTCCAAATTTACTTCATACATCGAGAATTCTATTTTTTCTATGGCTCCTATTCTTAAAACAACTCTTAGTAATCATTCTTCCATAGGTTCTCCTTCTTCTTCTACCTATTCAATTTTAGGTTCGTTGACATCACCAACATATGGTTCTCTCCTCTGTGTTGTTTCCATGGTGTCCAATATCATTTTGAGTCTCCTCATTTATTCTTCCATTTCTGGATTCGCTTTGTGGCTTCTAGGTGGAATGATTCCGCTATTTTGATTTTCCTCTTCTCTGGATTGATGCTATCAAACAAAACTATTTTCACCTTCTCACCTTTGCCTACAATCTGCAAACAACATTTCTACTTTGATACCACTTGGTGCAGACCCCCCCTACACTCTCGTGGCTGCACGACCTCCCGATAAAGGATCAATCGACTTCGAGAGACAAATTAGCTCACAGGTTCATGATGATCCTTCAAAATTGTCCCCACATTTCAAATTCCTGAGCTTCAAGTGTGAAATATCCTTATCGAGAATTTTAGAACACCTGCAGGGTCCTCCACATGACCCTGATTGAAAACCGTGGGCTTAACTTCCTCCCTTCCTGACTTTGGGACTTCGACCTTTGAGATTTTCAAACGCTCCAAGACTTTTCTCCCCGAAATGATATGTACCCAAAGTTATAGATCAAGTGCCATGATTCTCCTCACAGCCAACAACTGCGATATACATTGGGACTTCGGTGTTTGGGAGTTTCGAATGCTCCTAATATTTTCTTCTCGAAGTGCTCTGTACCCAGAGTTATAGATCAAACGCCACGTGTTCCTTTCCAAACGATGGTCCCGATGGACTTCAGCACTTCGAGACTTTTGTCCTTCGAGAAATTACCCCTCATTTCTCCTGAAGTGCTTTCTCTCCAAAGTGATGGAGATGATACCATGTGTTTATGCAATCAATGACTAAGGTTTTGCTTCTTACCTCTTTCGCGCTTTGGACAAATTTCAGTCAACGATATTCCTTCCCCTTTCTTCTATCTCCAAAGTTTTTGATCTGTTGATGCATGTCTTTCTCAGATCGATGGTCATGATTTACTTCAGCTATTCGAGCTTCGAGAGTTTTGATTTAACAAGTATCGATTTCTTCTGAAGTTCTTTTCTCCTCAAGTACATGGATTTATTCCACATGTCCTTCCTAGATTTAACGGTCCAGATTGGCTCCCTCTCTCTCTTTTGGAACTTCGGGTGAATTTTTGTCAATAGCCTCTCCTTTCCATTGTTCTAGAGTATCCAACTTCCAAATCTCTAGATCTTTCAACACGTGTTCGTTGCAACTCAACGGTCACAATGAACTCTGACTCTTCGAGCTTCGAGAGTTCTTTCTTCCTCCTTGCGACTTTCCTCCAAAGTATCTTTTCTTCTAAGTATCGGATCTGTCGACGTGTGTCCTTCGAGACAAACGACCTAGATCTATTTTGACACTTCAAAACTTTGACAATTCACGCTTCATGCCACTTCTTGAAAAAATTACCCTCTGAAGTGCTTCTCTTCCGAAGTAACTAATCTTTTGCCACACGTCCTCTTGACCCAATGGTCGAGATTTTCTCCGCTCTTCGGGATTTGAAAAATTTTGATGTTTCACTACGCCTTCCTTCTAGATAGCTTCTTCTATGAATGAGCGATACACTGACACATATCCTCCTCTAGATAAACAATCCATATAGGCTTCGGATTTCATAGCTTTGATCTAAGTGATTTCTTCAGAAGAAATCTTGTTATGTGTTCCTTGCACTTCGTAGTCCTAATATCTTCGACACTTAGTCAATTTCAGATCTTGTGCACTCCTTGCACCACTTAGACTAAAGTTCTTGTTATCTCCCCTGAGCTTCCCTGAGTCAATTCCAAACTCTTTCAACGCACTACTTGCGGACAAATATGCACTCCTTGCATTCAAGCTCTCAGAAGAGAGACAATTGAAACTTATTCTGTTAGCACTCTGTAATTTGCCCAAGGCTGTGGAGGCATTCATAGAGGTAACCTTGAACCACTTGGAGTCTTGGATCTATCCCTCCAAGACCCAGAGAGGGATCTCTCTTTCTGAATTAACTTGGTATGGAATAGGATAGATGTTAGGCTAGCTATGAAAGTATGGGGTTGGGGTTTTGGTTTTTAAATAGTTTTTTTGGGACAGCAAGGAGGGTCATTGGGAAAATGGGGTCTGCACTTAAAAATGTGATTC
>JASDQU010735338.1:53518-64800 GCA_032191745.1 Picea mariana
TTTGTTATCATTTCCAAAAATATTTTTAATGACAAAAGAAAATTTCTTCCTGAATTCTACTCACTTAGCATGCCTCTCATTCAACTTTTCTTACCTGGTAATAAATTGTAAAGCTTGATTATCACTATACAAGACAAACTCCTTTGGAATTAGATAGTGCCTCCACTTCTTCAAAGCTTGAATCATTGCATAAAACTCTTTTTCATATGTGGAATATTTTTTCTTAGTGTCATTGATTTTCTCACTAAAATAAGAAAATGACTTATTATCTTGACTCAAGACTGCTCCAATATCTACTCCACTTGCATCACATCTTACCTGATTTTTTTTCCCAAAATTTGGTAAGACCAGAATTGGTTGTCTTGTGGTATTCTCCTTCAACACTCTGAAGCTTTTCTTTGCCTCCTCTATCCAATTAAAATACTTGTGTTTCTTTTCCATAGTATCTAGTATGGGCATACATATACCACTGGAATTTATGATAAATTTCTTATAAAAACTTGTTAACCCATGAAAACTTCTCACTTCAAATATGCCTCTAGGAGATGGCCATTATTTTATTTCCCTCACCTTCTCTAGATCCATATTCATTTCATTTTAAGAGATCACAAAACCCAAGTATATGAGTTACTTCCTTGTGAAATAACTTTTCTTCAAATTTATCAACAACTTTTCTTGCTACAATCTCCTCATCACTAATGCCAATTTTTTTAAATGTTCTTCCTCTGTCTTACTGAAGATTAGTATATCATCCATATATACAATCACAAATTTTCCTATGAAGTCTTTCAAAACTTCATTCATCAACCTCATAAATGTGGTTGGGGCATTTGTCAACCCAAATGGCATGAATATACATTCAAACAAACCTTCATTTGTCTTGAATGTTGTCTTCCATTCATCTCCCTCTCTCATTATTATCTGATGATATCCACTCTTGAATTCTATTTTTGAAAAATAGCTTTCTCCACTCAATAAATCCATCAAATCATCCATTCGTGTAAAAGGGAATGTATACCCTATGGTGATCTCATTGATGGCTTGATAATATGTACACATTCTCCATCCTCCATCTTTCTTTGGACTCAACACATTTGGTATTGCGCATGGGCTTAGACTTTCCCTCACTAAAACTTTATCCAAAAAATCTTGGACTTGATTCTTGACATCTTCATTTTCTCGAGGTGTCAACCTATATGATGCTTTTTTTGGTAAAATGGCTCCTAGAATAAGGTCAATGTGATGAATGATGTTCCTAATGGGTGGAAATGAGTGAGGTAACTCATCCACTACTATGTCAACAAAATTCTCTAACAGTTCATGTATTTCTTCAGGTACCTCATCCATAGAAGTATTTTTAAGGAAAACCCTTGGTTTCATCATTACAAAAAACTACATCTCTTATTCCTTCTTGACCTCATTCAAGAGTTCCTTCCCACTCATGAGAAATATACTTGAACTAGCCTCCTTATTTGTCTCCTTGTCTTCTATTGGGAATAACATGTGTGTTCTACCATTCTTCTGTAGGGTGTAAGTATTTTTTCTCCCATCATCAATAACATCTCTATCTAATTTCCATGGTCTCCCAACAAAATATGACAAACATCCATAAGAATTACATCACATAAAATATCATCCCTATAGCCTACTATTTTAAATTCAACTTTGAATTGTTGACTTACCACTACCTGATGTCCTTTCTGCAACCATGATACCTTGTACGGATTTGGGTGTGCAGTTGTCTCCAACTCCAGTTTCTCCACAATTTCTATGGATACTATATTATCAGTGCTCCCACTATCTATGATAATCTTGAAATTTTTGTCCTTTTTCTTGCAAGAAGTCCTGATCAAATTTGTTCCGGAGAATTGGTTCTTTTTCCTCATTCTCCATCTTTAGAAGAAATTTCCTCATCATGATATTATTTCCTCCTTCTATTGCTTCTGCTTCCACATCCTTCTGTGCTTCTCCCCCTCCAGTACCTTTGTTCTTCTTGGGGAATTCCAAAGAGATGTGTCATGTCATTTCACAGACATAACATTTGACTTCACCTCCTTTGCCTCTTCCTTTTCCTTGAGGAAAATAGTTTCTTCCTCTGTGTTTTCCTTCTTTAGAACTTCCCCAATTTTCAAGGTGATTATGATGCATTCTATCCTCTTGCTTTGGATTTTGGAACTTCTCTTGGGAAGTTTCCTTTCCTCTTCTTGAATTTCCTTCCCTGTTTCACTGGCTTTTTTTCTTGGCCAACTTCTCTTTAGATTTCAAGGCTATTTGATAAGCATCCCCGATTGTGACAAGAGACATCATGTTGATCTCCTCTTATATCTCATATCTCAACCCATTTATGTACCTGGATATTTTTTCATCATCATTTTCCTTCTGCCCATCCCTGATATTTAGTTTATAGAATTCTCTAGTGTTCTCTTTCAATGATAAGATTTTTTGTCTTAGGTTCTGCAACTTTCTGAGCATATTTATCTGATAGTCTTTAGGGATAAATTTCTCTTTCAACTTAGCTACCATCTTGTCCCAACTTTTGATTTTTTGTTTACCTTTGCTTTTGCGATCATCTTATAGTTCATCCCACCATAACACTTCATGACCTTTCAATCTGGTTATTCCATGCTTCACTTTATTTTCTTCTTCAATTTATTCATAATCGAAGTATTTATCCATAGCACGTAACCAATCTAACAATTATTCAACTTCCAAATTTACTTCATACATCGAGAATTCTATTTTTTCTATGGCTCCTATTCTTAAAACAACTCTTAGTAATCATTCTTCCATAGGTTCTCCTTCTTCTTCTACCTATTCAATTTTAGGTTCGTTGACATCACCAACATATGGTTCTCTCCTCTGTGTTGTTTCCATGGTGTCCAATATCATTTTGAGTCTCCTCATTTATTCTTCCATTTCTGGATTCGCTTTGTGGCTTCTAGGTGGAATGATTCCGCTATTTTGATTTTCCTCTTCTCTGGATTGATGCTATCAAACAAAACTATTTTCACCTTCTCACCTTTGCCTACAATCTGCAAACAACATTTCTACTTTGATACCACTTGGTGCAGACCCCCCCTACACTCTCGTGGCTGCACGACCTCCCGATAAAGGATCAATCGACTTCGAGAGACAAATTAGCTCACAGGTTCATGATGATCCTTCAAAATTGTCCCCACATTTCAAATTCCTGAGCTTCAAGTGTGAAATATCCTTATCGAGAATTTTAGAACACCTGCAGGGTCCTCCACATGACCCTGATTGAAAACCGTGGGCTTAACTTCCTCCCTTCCTGACTTTGGGACTTCGACCTTTGAGATTTTCAAACGCTCCAAGACTTTTCTCCCCGAAATGATATGTACCCAAAGTTATAGATCAAGTGCCATGATTCTCCTCACAGCCAACAACTGCGATATACATTGGGACTTCGGTGTTTGGGAGTTTCGAATGCTCCTAATATTTTCTTCTCGAAGTGCTCTGTACCCAGAGTTATAGATCAAACGCCACGTGTTCCTTTCCAAACGATGGTCCCGATGGACTTCAGCACTTCGAGACTTTTGTCCTTCGAGAAATTACCCCTCATTTCTCCTGAAGTGCTTTCTCTCCAAAGTGATGGAGATGATACCATGTGTTTATGCAATCAATGACTAAGGTTTTGCTTCTTACCTCTTTCGCGCTTTGGACAAATTTCAGTCAACGATATTCCTTCCCCTTTCTTCTATCTCCAAAGTTTTTGATCTGTTGATGCATGTCTTTCTCAGATCGATGGTCATGATTTACTTCAGCTATTCGAGCTTCGAGAGTTTTGATTTAACAAGTATCGATTTCTTCTGAAGTTCTTTTCTCCTCAAGTACATGGATTTATTCCACATGTCCTTCCTAGATTTAACGGTCCAGATTGGCTCCCTCTCTCTCTTTTGGAACTTCGGGTGAATTTTTGTCAATAGCCTCTCCTTTCCATTGTTCTAGAGTATCCAACTTCCAAATCTCTAGATCTTTCAACACGTGTTCGTTGCAACTCAACGGTCACAATGAACTCTGACTCTTCGAGCTTCGAGAGTTCTTTCTTCCTCCTTGCGACTTTCCTCCAAAGTATCTTTTCTTCTAAGTATCGGATCTGTCGACGTGTGTCCTTCGAGACAAACGACCTAGATCTATTTTGACACTTCAAAACTTTGACAATTCACGCTTCATGCCACTTCTTGAAAAAATTACCCTCTGAAGTGCTTCTCTTCCGAAGTAACTAATCTTTTGCCACACGTCCTCTTGACCCAATGGTCGAGATTTTCTCCGCTCTTCGGGATTTGAAAAATTTTGATGTTTCACTACGCCTTCCTTCTAGATAGCTTCTTCTATGAATGAGCGATACACTGACACATATCCTCCTCTAGATAAACAATCCATATAGGCTTCGGATTTCATAGCTTTGATCTAAGTGATTTCTTCAGAAGAAATCTTGTTATGTGTTCCTTGCACTTCGTAGTCCTAATATCTTCGACACTTAGTCAATTTCAGATCTTGTGCACTCCTTGCACCACTTAGACTAAAGTTCTTGTTATCTCCCCTGAGCTTCCCTGAGTCAATTCCAAACTCTTTCAACGCACTACTTGCGGACAAATATGCACTCCTTGCATTCAAGCTCTCAGAAGAGAGACAATTGAAACTTATTCTGTTAGCACTCTGTAATTTGCCCAAGGCTGTGGAGGCATTCATAGAGGTAACCTTGAACCACTTGGAGTCTTGGATCTATCCCTCCAAGACCCAGAGAGGGATCTCTCTTTCTGAATTAACTTGGTATGGAATAGGATAGATGTTAGGCTAGCTATGAAAGTATGGGGTTGGGGTTTTGGTTTTTAAATAGTTTTTTTGGGACAGCAAGGAGGGTCATTGGGAAAATGGGGTCTGCACTTAAAAATGTGATTCACTCTTAGATCTTAGACAAAGATTTTACACAGGGCAAGGTAGTGGAAGTGTTGGATCGAATTGAGTTTGCATGGTGTCGATTTGAGGAAAAACTAGGGGAGGAAAAAGCCAAGAAAATGAGTATTTAAGAATTCATAAACTGAGATTTTTAGAGGAAAAACATAAAGATTATCACAAGTTCAGATGCATAGTATTTTACAATAAATTCTTCTCTATTATTATCTTCTGACAATAAGAATTGAAAACAAGTGAAAGATGACAGGAAAATACTTGAAAGAGAAAAGAAAACGCCACCAACACCTCCACACAGGAATCCTGTAAAAAAAACCATGTCTATTACTAATCAATCATTTCATGATTACAAAAAAGGTTTTCTGGAATGGAAAATCCCACTGTCAAGCCCCACAGAACCTCACAGGTTGAACCCTCTGTAATTCTTTTACATCTCTATAAAAAGGAAAAAGATCTCAGTCTTCCCAGACTCGAGATCATAACGCTTCTTTCCAAAAATAGAAAAGAAGTTACAATCATGCATGACATCTGTAAATTGTCTCCTAAAACAAACCAATAGTAAATTAAATGGAAACTAAATTTGGTAACTGCTGCTTCGACATCTAGCATACTGGAGGCTGTTTAAGATTTGCTGGCGAATACACTCTAACAACATCAAAACAAATGAATGTAGAAGTCGTTGAATGCTTGAGGTTGTTGGATATTTTCTGCCAGTTGGAGGATCAATTCTCTAAAAGCTGCCATGTGTTTCCTGTAAATGAATTCCCTGTCTACCATAAAAAACAGACCGGTTTTCTTCGAAAAAGGGGTCTGAAAAGACATGTGTTTCTCTTCAACGATGACACCTGGGAAAAAAATGAAGTATTTTATTGGATATGGGAATGTTATGGACAAAAACCTCCTTCGGTTTCTCCAAATTCGTCCCCAGTTGGCCGTAACAGCTCCCGCAAAATTAGGACTGTAACGGAAAAACGAAAATCTGGAAACAAGGGCCTCAAAGATGGATTTGATTCTACCCGCTCGTGGTACCTGTGAAAAAACTGAGAGAGGTTTTTGTTCTTCATCCCATTAAGGAGAAAAAAATATCTCAGTTTTTAAAAATTTGTTTTCATTTGCCCAGAATCACCTCCGGAAGAAGACGTACTAAACAGGTGAATATAGGCAAAAAATATGAAAAAAGTGGTTTTTTTTACGCTGGGTGGTATTCTGAACCCCCCCGAGGCGGTAAGAGGTTTTAGGGGGGGGGAGAGTACGTTGGAATCATAATCTGACACGTGGATGGGGGGCGGTATTGGAAAACCATTATTCCGGACCCCCCCTCTGGTTAAACTCCGGATAGTGAGGGGGGGTCCGAAATTTTTAACATCCGTTGATTAATATGATGTGAGTTTGGATGGGGGCGGGATGTGTGAAGGTTTGAGTGGAGTCTGACATGAGCGGGAGTGAGGTATGAGGGTGGGGTAGACTTAGGGTAGCGTAGGTTTGTTTTTGTTTTATGTTAATGTGTTTTGTTTTTAATATATTTTAGTTTTTAGTTTTTTAATACTTTTCTATTATATGTTTTATTCATGTTTGTTTTATGTTAACTATTATGTTTTTTGTTTATGTTTTTAATTTGTTTTATATTATTTTATATATTATTTGTTTTGTATTGGTTTATATATATTTTGTTTTTTAATTTGTTTTATATTTTTATATTTTTTTTAATTAATTTAAATTAATTAAATTCTAACCTAACTACTAACTTAGATTTTTAACTTAATTGAGAATTAATTAATTAATAATTAATTAATTATTAAATAGTTATTTATTAATTAGTTTAACCTATCCTAACTATACTCACATTACTTATTTAATCTAATTAACTTTATTGTTATTTTTGTTCGTCCTAAGTCTGATTATTCATGGATGGGTGACGGGGGAGAGGTAGTCAATGGGGAAACAGGACAAGGGAGTGAGGGTGCAACATGGATGAAATATGCAGCAGGGTGATGGGGGATCAAGCAAAAATAATGGAGGGAAGAAAATGGGATCAACTGAGCCAGACTTTGTCATCACAAGAGAAATGCAAAATCAACAGTCGAAGAATCGAGTTGCCTATAATTATAGGACCCCAACATAGGCTCCACCTGGGGATGGTAGCTTCTTTTAGGAGGTATCAATAACCATTGAACTCTGAACCATGCTCCATTGGGTGTTGTATCCATTGAGATGATCCCAAAATTTTATTCTGCAACCTGTACCTGTTTTGATCTTGCAACTGAAACCAAATTAATCTAAACACTTCTGAAAAAGAGATGCTCGGAATGCTGAGCTTATTCATAACTTCTACCTACCCTACACTACTGACGATTTCATCGTTCTAAATGATACAATAATGCCAATGGAACCAATCAAATAGTTGTTGAGACAAGAGGACTGTTTGACTACTTGTTAGCACAGTGAAAAGCACAACTTGACACTTTGCCCATCGACTCAAAACTGCAAAGTGAAAAGGCCACTGCTGAAAGCATGATTGATCTTTACAACAGAGACCCCAACAATATTGAAGAACAAAAGTAATGTCAAATAAATATTGAGGCTCTACAGTGAGAATATTCTCCATATAGGTAGCTATAGGATCAACATAGAAATGACATGTTCCTTGATTCTTGGATGGCAGCTCTGGCACTGTATATATGTTATCTTCACCCTCATGCATTTCCTGACATGGCTTCAACTTTCCTGATGGGTTTTGAAATGATGCTTCTACTGAACACACCCCTGTAGCTGACTGTCCAATTATATCCATATCATAGCAGCGTTTTATCCCATAGCTGGATGATGGGGAATGATTTTGACCCCACAGGCCATCCAACCAATCAGCTATTGGATCCTGAAAAGACTGACAAGACTGATGTGTTTATTCAAACGATATTTCCTGACCTTTTATGTATTTATCCTTCAACACTTGTCCAAGAGTCTCCTTCAAAATTTGAAATGAATTAAAGCACAATGGTACAGAGTTATTTTGGATTAACTCACAGTTTGTCTCAGGCTTTAAGCTTGCATTTGAAATTTGAAAATCAAAGTAGGTAAAGGGAAACAACTCTGGATTTAGAACAACCTCAACATCCTTAAAGGCATCTTCAACTGATTGATCAAGGAAATTTATGTCTTCACTATTTACAACTGGCCTAGAGTTTCTTTTCAGAAATTGAAAAGATGAGAAACATAAGGGCAAAGATTTTCCCCTTTCTCTGACATTTTATGTCTCTTCCTCATCACTGTCATGACTATTGTGCACGGGCTGATTGTCACATATGAACTGTAAATGATCTCCTTCCTGCCAATGACATGCTGTTGGTTTCTTTGAACAAACAACCTCTATTTCAGCTTCATGATCATCATCATACTGGTCACACTTGGGGAAATCATCCATGGATGAAATGCCATTGAACATGCATATCATGCTAGGAGAATCTTCCACCACTCTCTGATTTTGAACTTCATCTTCGACTGTATGGTGAATGGAATACATGAAAGAATCATTAGCCAAACCATGGTACCAAGGGTGAGCAACAAAATGTTTGGGAACAATGACCTTTTCTTTCTCTGAAATCATTGGAACATGGTGTCTTTGGGCAGAAATCTCATCTTTCCTATTGATCCTCTGCATCATCTCTTCCATGGAACTGGCCAAAACCTCCATTTTATCTTCTGATGACTTCATCTGCTCCCTTTCTTTGTCCTTTAACTTTGACCTTTTGATCAACACGTTGGCCTCAACATCAACTGCAATGTTCTGCATTTCTTCAAGGCTTGTAGTGTTCCTTTCTCTTAATTGGAATTCCATCTCAGGATCGAAGGCATATGGGAAATGAAATTTGGCTAAACTAGGAGGTGGCCTTACATCCACAGGTATTGAATGATACACCTCATTGAACCTTGCTGAAAACTATTGTACTGTTTCCCCAGGTTTTCTTTTCAAGTGGTGATATTCTTCTAGGATGAGGAAAACATTTCCCATGATCACCCACCTATATAAGAACACTTGCATGAACTGATGAAAGTTTTTGATGCTTGTAGTTGGAAGATTTCTAAACCAATTTTTAACTTTACCTTGCAAAGACAGGGAAAACATTCTGATGCAGACATTATCATCTTCTACCTCAAAGAGGTCAAGAAAATCCTCAAGACTTTGGATATGCTTTTCAGTAGTAATATTGGCATTCTCTCCATCAAACCTGGGCAAATTATTGATGTAATTGACAGGGAGGTCATGGAGAAAAGGAGGAAAATCTAGAGGCTTGTATCGGTCTGGGAATTTTGAAAGCATTGGAGATGAATCAAGGGACTTACAACCATCCAGAGGTTTAGCAAGAGTAGGAGATAAAGAAGGAGGCTTATGTCTCACTAGGGTTTCTACAGGTGCATCTGGGATGTGCACAAGTGTATGAGTATGTACATAATCTACAATTGGGGATATGATCTCTTGAGACTCATCAATTAACAGATGGTCAAAGTAATCTTCAGCAATATACTTTGGATCAGGCTTAGAAAAATACAAGACATAATTGCAGATAAAACAAAATATGTCTTGAATGCAATTTGAGCTTGAGTACTTGGTCTTTCTAGGCTGCTTGGCCATGCTTTAGGTTCTTCCTCCAGTCGAGTCTTTGAGTTTGGCACTATCTGGAGTTGATTGGAGTTTCCAGGTGAATGATCTCAGCCTTCTTGTGTCTAGTTACTATCCACCATCAGTAATCAGATATGGAGCTTTGAAGTGTACTACTGGGGAACTGTCCCCAGTGGAGTCACCATAATGTTAGCACTCTGTAATTTGCCCAAGGCTGCGGAGGCACTCACAGAGGTAACCTTGAACCACTTGGAGTCTTGGATCTATCCCTCCAAGACTCAGAGAGGGATCTCTCTTTCTGAATTAACTTGGTATGGAATAGGACAGATGTTAGGCTAGCTATGAAAGTATGGGGTTGGGGTTTTGGTTTTTAAATAGTTTTTTTGGGACAGCAAGGAGGGTCATTGGGCAAATGGGGTTTGCACTTAAAAATGTGATTCACTCTTAGATCTTAGAAAAATATTTTACACAGGGAAAGGTAGTGGAAGTGTTGGATCGAATTAAGTTTGCATGGTGTCGATTTGAGGAAAAAATAGGGGAGGAAAAAGGCAAGCAAATGAGCAGTTAAGAATTCATAAAATGAGCTTTTTAGAGAAAAAACATAAAGATTATCACAAGTTCAGATGCAAAGTATTTTACAATAAATTCTTCTCTGTTATTATCTTCTGACAATAAGAATTGAAAACAAGTGAAAGATGACAGGAAAATACTTGAAAGAGAAAAGAAAACGCCACCAACACCTCCACACAGGAATCCCGTAAAAAAAAACATGTCTATTACTAATCAATCATTTCATGATTACACAAAAGGTTTTCTGGAATGGAAAAGCCCACTGTCAAGCCCCACAGAACCTCACAGGTCGAACCCTCTGTAATTCTTTTACATCTCTATAAAAAGGAAAAAGATCTCAGTCTTCCCAGACTCGAGCTCATAACTCTTCTTTCTAAAAATAGAAAAGTAGTTACAATCATGCATGACATCTGTAAATTGTCTCCTAAAACAAACCAATAGTAAATTAAATGGAAACTAAATTTGGTAACTGTTGCTTCAACATCTGGCATATTGGAGGTTGTTTAAGATTTGTTGGTGAATATACTCTAACAACATCAAAACAAATGAATGAAGAAGTCGTTGAATGCTTGAGGTTGTTGGATATTTTCTGCCAGTTGGAGGATCGGTGCTCTAAATGCTGCCATGTGTTCCCTGTAAATGAATTCCCTGTCTGCCATAAAAAACAGACCGCTTTTCTTCGAAAAAGGGGTCTGAACAGACATGTGTTTCTCTTCAACGATAACACCTGGGAAAACAATTAAGGATTTTATTCGATATGGGCATGTGTTGGACAAAAACTGCCTTCAGTTTCTCCAAATTCATCCCCAGCTGGCCGTAACAACTCCCACAAAATCAGGACTGTAACGGAAAAACGAAAAATCTGGAACAAAGGGCCTCTAAGATGGATTTGATTTTCCTTTCTCGTGGAACTTGTGACACAACTGAGAGACTTTTTTGTTCTTCATCCTGTTACGGAGAAAAACCTCTCTCGGTTTTTAAAAATTCGTTTTCATTTGCCCAGAATCGCTTCCGGAAGAAGACGTGTTGAACAGGTGAAAATAGGCAAAACATATGAAAAAAGTGGTTTTTTTTTATGCTAGGTGGTATTCCGGACCCCCCCCCTCCCCTGAGGTGGTAAGCGGTTTTAGGGGGGGGGGTCCGCTGGAATCATAATATG
>JASDQU010735338.1:101170-116937 GCA_032191745.1 Picea mariana
ATTCATTCGTTCAAGAAAACACAATAACAGATAATTGCAAACAATGTCCACACCATGCATTGGGTCAATTTTCCTCTGTTATCTTCATTCAAAAGTAAAAATGGTTACAACTGAAAAAAACTAAATTTCATAAATCTCTTACTAAATTGCATCTATGCTCATTTGGGTGTACAAAACCTCTATTTATCTCCAGAGGGTTCTTAGGGTTCCCCCTCTACTACTTGTCTACTCCAAAAGATAATCTACCGGCTATCTTAGTCTAGTTGTAATCGAGAGCAGGAGTGGAAACTCCCAAATCGCTCGCAATCGTTCAAGCGTGCTTCATAATATTTTTTGGCACTGAGTTCAGGCGTGCTTCAAAATATCTCCTGACACTGAGTTCAAGCATGCTTCACCATAACTGTCAGCATTGATATTCCGAAAATATTCCTACACACTAAGTGGTCCTTCTCCACGTGCTCTTGCATCATACTCCCATTGAAAAAAATTCATGGACTCTTGTCCATGAGCTCCTTCACTGACTTTCCATGCTTCCATATATCAAATTCATTTTCTCAACTGGAATCTTCTATTGGGTGTCCCTTCCACTTGACCAGATATTCAAAATAGGTCTTCCTCCTAGTCTTTTT
This sequence comes from Picea mariana, assembly GCA_032191745.1. Classification (NCBI taxonomy): domain Eukaryota; kingdom Viridiplantae; phylum Streptophyta; class Pinopsida; order Pinales; family Pinaceae; genus Picea; species Picea mariana. The sequence goes on from JASDQU010735338.1 coordinate 101,800, forward strand.
TCCAATCCTCTGACCAACGATCTTCTCCATCTGTGGTTTTTCTGCTATAGGCATTGTTTTTCTCCCACTGGATATTATCTTGATCCTCTAATCCCTCTGTGACATATTTCATGTATGGATATAGGTATGAAACATTGAATATGAGTGATATGCCCACATCATCTGGAAACTCAATCTCATAGGCATTTGCATCAAACTTCCTCAAGATCTTACATGGTCCTATCTTCTTCATTTTTAACTTGTTATATGTTCCCCTAGGTAACCTTTATTTCCTGATATGTGCCAGAACCTGATCTCCTACTTCAAATTGGAGTTCYCTGTGATGTTGATCTGCTCTGTGCTTGTACTCTTGGTTAGAACTCTGCAACTATCCTCTGGTTTGGCTATGGAGCTTCTGTATTTTTGCAACAAATTCTTCTACTCCAGTGCTCATGATCTCACTGTGTTCCAAGTMTCTCAACTCAGATACTCCCCTCGRTTTCATTTCATATAATATTTGGAATGGGATCTTTCCAGTTCTCCTATTTGGTGCGTCATTGTATGCAAATTCTGCTTGTGGCAGAATCTGATCCCACTGGTTATGGTGCTYAGTGACCAGACTCCTCAATAATTTTCCCAAACTTTTGTTTACCACCTCAGTCTTCCCATRTATTTGAGGGTGATAAGATGAGCTGAAGGATAAATATGTCCCCAACTTCTTCCGCAATGTTCTCCAAAAATGACCAACAATTTTTGTGTCTCTGTCCAAGACAATGCTTCTGGGTAGGCCGTGAAGTCTCACAACTTCATTGAAGAATAGATTTTCAACATGTGTTTCATCACTGGTCTTCTAGCATGGTATGAAGTGTACCATCTTCGAAAATCTATTGGCCACCAAAAATATGGAATCAAACCCTCTTTTCATTCTTGGTGGTCCCAACACAAAATCCATGCTTATTGCATCCCAAGGCCTCTCTGGTATTGGCAATGGTTGATACAATCTAGTGTTCTATCTTTTTCCTTTTGCATGTTGGCGGATTCTACATCTGTTCACAAACTTTATCACTTATGTTCTCATACCTGGCCAATAGTATGAACTTCTCAACTATGAAAACATCTTATCATGGCTGAAATGTCTAGTTAATCATCCACTATGCTTTTCCTTCAAAAGGTTATCCCTCATTGAGAATTTTGGTATGCACAACTAATTTCGCTTGAACAACAATCCCTCTTGAATCATGTACTCTATCCACTAGCTTCTGTCTCTCAGCACAATATTTTCACATGATTCATATGCTTCCTTGAAATATGGATCATCATAATAAATATCCTTAAGGTGTTCAAACCCTAAGGTCTTTACTTGAAATTCCTGTAGAATCAAACATCTCCTTCTTAAGCATTTCCAACAATATGTTTTATGAAAAAAGTAAAATTATTCTTAAACTCAACCCATTTTGCATGCCTCTGATTCAATGTTTCCTATCCAGTTATGAATTGTAAAGCCTGGTTATCACTATACAAGACAAATTCTTGTGGGACATGTTATCACTCCAGGAAACTCTCCTAGGCTGTAAGTCAGAGATGCATGGTAACTTAATCTTTTGGTAACTATTTTCTCAATAAAAAGTTTGGGTTTGGAACAAGTAGGAGGACCGAATCATTTCTCACTCAAATCATGCATAAACACATTCATATGGACAAGGCTTTCAACCACAACTGTTCAGAGAGTTTACAAATAAAGGGATGAATGAATAAATAACTATTATATCAGCAGAATCACATATAAAGCATATATGAATGGCCAAATACAATAATCATAGGAATACTTGCAAATTTTAAATTATGAATGCAGTGATAAGATGATAGTTATCTGGCATAGACAAGCATAACAGCATGGATATAATATCCAGGTGCAAGTACAGAATAGGCAAGAAGATGAAATCTGAAAAAGTTATGGCAAAAGAAGCTTGTATTACTTCATATGAAAATGAGAAGTTTTGAGTTACATAATATGAAAAAAGTCTCCAAAGTCGAACCCCTAGTTCCTATTCTACCTTCAACTTTATAGCTTTACAATGCATTATCTAGATCCTGAAAGAATCGATCCGATCTACTAAAAACAGAAAGTCAAACTAAATTTTCAAGAAATAAGGAAATATCCTCAAAATGAGGTCAATCCCACATATTATGGTCTTCAGAGGTAGTAGAGTCTTGATGCAGTGCATATTAGCCTCCCAATGTTGTTTGATGACTCTTCCAAAAGATAGAATTCGAATTTGCTGAGTTGAGCAAAAACCCTATATTTTTGCCTTTGAAAAATGTACCAAACTTGATCAAAACACCTCTTCTTTGCMTTATCCGTCAAAGTAACCATTGGATCTGACTTGATAATTCACCACCTGTCTATTCCAAGAGGTTTCATCTMATTTTGATTCTAAAATTCCYGATCTGGGCGAAATTTCAAGTATTCTGGTCATTACAGGCTTTCGGTGGTTAAGAGGGTCAAATTTAAGCCTCTTAACCACCGAAAGCCCGTATCTTTCAAAAACGGATCTGYGACGAATAGATTTGCTTGAGAATCACAACTGCTTGGATTTTCTTCGATTTAGATGACAAATGGCTCCATAATCAACAATTAAACTCGAATTGCACTTGGCAACCCTTAAAAATTACGGGATTATGATCTTTTGTGTGTGATTTGGCATGAGGAAATCACAGGATCATGATAAAAAAAAAAACAATGATTTCCGGATCAAATTGATTATTAATAAATCGAGCTGCAATTCGAATCTGAAATAGAAATCAAATGAAATCACCATGATTATTTGTCTTCGTGGCTGAAAATAACAAAGACCCATGTGGAAAATCAATTCTGTTATCCCAAATCATATATGAATTTATTTGCCTCGCCAAGCTTTGATGAAGAGYTGACAGATGGAGATTCAGAGGACAATCTGGAATCAAAACTTCTAGAACTTCTTCTACAGGCTTGACATTCAAATATAATTTACCTTGAACAGTTAAACCTTCACACGAATTTGTTCCATGTGAAGAACTCTCCATTTGATGAAATGTTTGTCACAAATTGTGCTACTAACTCCTTGTATAACTAAATGTATAGCCTAATCAATTGATTCCCTAAGAGGAAAGCAGCTTGAACTGTTAAGGCGAAATACATAAGCACAATAAACATAAGCCTGGGCAATCTGTAAAAGCACTGATCTTGCAGGGAACTTTTGACCACCTTACCAAGCTCTAAATCCAGTTCTGATTGCAACATTGGAAATCTTATGATATGTAGATGTCAATCGACCATTTAAACGTGCGAAACGAACATTCCAAGGATGAAAAAAATGATTTTTCCCAGAGGTCGTTTTTAATGGAAATTCTATACTTTCGGTGGTTAATGAGCACACACAGGCTCGCGTAAACCACTGAAAACATAAACTTTTCCAAAAATCAAAATTGACAAATTTTGATTACCTGCATGAATGCAAATGACCCTAGGGCTTCTTAGACTGTAGTTTGACTTGAAATAAGGCTTGAGAACTCGGCTTTGGCTTGGGTATTTATATATCACTGTGCACTTTGACTTTGTATTGAACACACTTGATGTGCAAATATAGAACTTGGCATATATGAACATATGTATTTCTTTGTCCATAATATGAGATATAAAACATAAAAATAAAATATTTTTTTGTTTTATAATCTCTATAACATAGACTAAAGAAAAATGAATGACATTATTTGTATCATGTATTTCAGGTCCGGAGGCATAGACACAAAGGATTTGTGAGCAGAGTAATCAAATAGGAGATTAATGAGCACTATGAAGGTTAAGATACTGGCCAAGAGTCTGAAGAAGACGATAAATGAAATAAAGAGTGATAGAAATGCTCATCAAAATATCGGTGTGTATTTGATCGCTAACAGGACAAGGTAATGTCTCCACTTCTTCAAGGATTGAAATATGGCATAGAAGTCCTTATCATACATGGAGTACTTTCTCTTAGTCTTATTCAACTTCTCACTGAAATAGGCAACAGGTCTATTACACTGGCTCAAAACTGCTCCAATTTCAACTCCACTTGCATCACATCTCACCTGAAATGTCTTTTCAAAATTTGGCAAGACCATAATTGGTCATTCTGTTATTTTATCCTTCAGTATATTGAAGCTCCTCTCGAACTCCTTTGTCCATTTAAAAGGCTTGTGCTTCTTCTTCACGGTATCCATCATTGGTGCACAGATTCCACTGAAGTCTCCAATGAACTTCCTATAGAATATTCCTAATCCATGGAAGCTCCTTACCTCAAACATAATCCTTGGTGATGACCATTATTTGATTACTTTCACCTTCTCTGGATCCATCTTCAATTCATTGGAAGAGATAACAAAACCTAAGTAAATGAGTTATGTCTTCATAAAATAGGACTTATTTAGATTTATCAATAACTTCTCCTGTTGTAGTCTCCTCATCACTAGTCTCATATGTTTCAAATGCTCCTCTTTATTCCTTCTAGATATTAGTATATCATCCAGATATATAACCACAAACTTGGCAATGAAATCTTTCAGTATTTCATTCATCAATCTCATACAAGTACTCGGAGTGTTTGTTAATCCAAATGGCATAACAAGCCACTCATACAAACCTTCATTAGTCCTAAACGCTATTTTCCACTCATCACCTTCCCTCATTCTAATCTGGTGATATCCACTTTTCAAATCTATTTTAGAAAATAAATTTGCTCCACTTAAAGAGTCCATTAAATCATCCATTCTTGGTAAAGGAAAGCTATACTTGATGGTGATTTTGTTGATGGATCTTGAGTCTGTACACATTCTCCATCATCCATCTTTATTTGGAATCAACACAATTGGTATTGCGCATGGACTCAATCTCTCTCTCACCAAACCCTTGTTTAACAATTCTTGGACCTCATTTTTTACCTCCTCATTCTCTCGAGGTGCCAATCTATATGTTGCTTTGTTAGGAATACTTTCTCTTGGTATTAAGTCAATATGGTGGCTAGTACTTATGATGGGTAGCAATGAGTTAGGCATCTCATCCACCACTATTTCAACAAAATTATCCAACAATTCCTGAACTTCATCAGGCAAATCACTCATCGAAGTACTTGTAATGATAACTTCGAGTTTCCTCACCACAACAAACTTCATCTCCTATTCTTCCTTGACTTCTTTCAGGAGTTCCTTTCCACTCATGACAAGTATGCTTGTGATGGCTTCCTCTTTCACTTTCTTCTACTATATTGGAAACAACATGTGTGTTCTACCATTCTTTTCTAAGGTGTATGTATTCTTCCTACCATCATGAATGACAATCGTGTCAAACTGCCATGGTCTTCCCAAAAAAATATGGCATACATCCATGGGAATTACATCACATAGAATTTCATCTCTATATCCTCCTATCTTAAGTTCAAACAAGCATTGTTTAGTAACAATTACCTAGTGTCCTTTATGAAACCATGATATTTTGTATGGATTCGGATGTGCAGTTGTATCCAACTCCATTTTCTTCACCATCTCTGTGGATACTAAGTTGTCAGTGCTCCCAATTTCAATTATCATCTTGCATACTCTGTCTTTAGTCTTGCAAAGTTTTCTTAAGAGATTGTTCCTCTGGAATATATTTTCAACTTCTACTTCTTGTTTTAAGAGAACCTTCCACAACATTAGGGATATTCCATCCTATGCTCCTTCTGAAATGTGAGATTGACCTCCTCCTCCTTTATTTTTCTTGGGACATTCCCAAGACATGTGCCTTATATTTCCACAAGCATATCATCTTACTTCTCCTCCTCCTCTTCTTCCTCTTCCTCTAGAAGAACTTCTTCCACCACCCTATCTTCCTCGGTAATTTCCTCCTCTCTCCAAGGAACTATGTGGTTTCTCAGTCTCGTCATTAGACTTATGTTCCTTGTCATGGGTAACTCCCTTGATTTTGTTTGGGGTTGGGATTTTACCTCTTCCTTGCTGTCTTTGTTTCCTGGCCAAATTCTCCTTTGCCTTCAATGAGAACTGATAAGGATCCTCCACTATCATTACCGACATCATGCTGAGCTCATCCTGGATTTCATATCTCAAACCATTTATATACCTGGAAATTTTTTCTTCATCTCTCTCTCTTTGTCTAGTTTTGATGTTCATCCTATAGAACTCCTCGGTGTACTCCTTAACTGTCATACCCTTCTATCTCAGGTTCTGTAACTTCCTGAACAAATGTATATGATAATATTTCGGCATGAATTTAGCCTTCAACTTGGCTACCATTCTATCCCAATTATTTATCTTCAGTTTTGTGTTGCTTCTCCTCTCAACCTACAGTTCATCCCACCACAATGTTGCATGCCCTTTTATCCTAGTGACAACCTGTTTCACTTTTCTCTCTTCATCGACATATTCATATTCGAAATGTTTGTACATGGATCTTATCCAATCCAAAATCTCTTCAACATATAAATTTCCTTCATACATTGGGACCTCTATCTTGTCTCTACCTCCCAATATAGAAACTCCTCTCAGCAAGCGTTGTTTTACAACATCCTCTCCTAGAGCTTCTTCAAATTCTACTGCTTCATTCTCTACATCGTTGATGTCTCCAACATCAGGTGCTTATATCTGCATTTCCTCCATCACCTCTTTGCACAAAGCTCTCACATCTCCCTTTCTACAACCCGATTGGATAGAGGTGGTTCCACTCGTCTCCTTGGTGGCATTGTCTTAACTGTATGTCACACACAGAGTACAATTTCGAGTTCTTTTGTCTCCTTTATCTCCTTTTCCTTACATCTGCAAGAAAAATTTCTTCTCTGATACCACTTGATGCAAACCCCCCTTCTCTCCTAAGGGTTACGTGACCTCCTGGTATAGGATCGATTAAGAAACTAATTCAGATCGAATCTTTGGGTCTTTGCTCGACCCCAAACCCACTTTCATGGGTCCTTTCTCCAAATATGTAGTTCATATGAGACCCACGGGTTATCACTTGACCATTTTTTAACTTCCACGTCAACTAGGAGTTATCTCTTCTCTATCTAAGTCCCTTCCTTCTTCCGACCACATATATGACCACTCGCCTAACTCAAAATAAATTCAATGATTTCACGTATCGGTTCTTTGCATGTGACTCACCTCGACTCACTCAACTTATGAAATCCTGACAAGATCCTAGCGCGTGATTTCCCCTCTATTCTCCTTCATCGATGTGACCCTTCACTATGACCTGGGGCCAAGCTTCGCGAAGTCCACTTTCTCCTCCTTTCAGAACCCGAACTTCTGATTTCCTCTCGCGAAATCAACGGTCCATAATCCCGACGATCCAACAGTCCTGGTCTCCTTTTTGCGTATCGAGACTTTGCATTTCGCGAAGTTGGAGGACCACTCACCTCCTTTCTCCCAATATCCAAACTCTCAATATCTCCTTCATTTGAAATGAATCAACGGTCCACACTCTCCCTTATATCAATGATTGTGATCCTTTCACGAGTTCGCACCTCACAGATCCTCACGATCCTGCCCTTTGGCCTGTCCACTTTGCAAGTTCATTTTTTGGATCTCATCCACACTTATAAAAATCATTATCCCTCATGAGCTTAGTCTCGTGAAGACTACGAATTCCCATGCACTCTTTTTGTTTCAAGGATTTTGATACCTCGAATTCGAAGGATTTGTTGAAGAGAAATTCCTCTCACCCTCCTCGCATTCTCCTTTTCCTCTGTGCACACTTTCCAATAGATTCGTATGCAGGTTTGGGTTCTTGCTGACGAATATGCACACTGTTATTGGATAAATCCGTAAGTGCGGACACAAACCGATCTCCCTAGATCCACCTGGATCTAGAACAAAGCAAGACAGAACATGATGCTTTCCTTAAGTTTTAAATATTGAATTTACTAGTAGGAAGGAACAAGTAACATACATTTATATCGCTTCCCAGGGTCTCTGTTGCTCTTGCTTCACTCCGGTGCTCTCGTGAGGTCAAGACCAGGACAAAAAAAACCAACCAAAGTGATAGAAATAGCATAAACTCAATCTAAACCTATGTATGTGATCAAGGAATCATACAATAAAACACAACAAGCTTTATAGGAAATAATCATATTACTGTATCATATTAAATCTGAAAGAGAGATTACAACCATGGCCTTGATTTCGTAAGGTCCCTTCCAACTGTCCTTCGTTCCCCACACACTTTGACTCCAAGAATTCTGAGAGCATAGATCTGATGATATTCACAATCTATCTTGACAAAGCAAATCTCAAAGCCACTCCAACCAAGCTAATAATTCCAAGCCAACCAAAGCTCAAGAACCAACAAAGCTAACTTTCTTCATGAGAACTCCTCTCCTTTTATAAGTTGAAAAGGATAAGGTGAGAAGGTTAGGATGATCCCACTAAATCATGAAAGCGAGTAAGATCCAAACCATTCGGATGCCACCTCACCATAGAAGTTTCTCCTTCTAGAAGATTTGAGAAAACGTTCATTTTTCCCACATGTAGGAATTCTCGCACCCTAGCTATAGAGCAACTTGTGAACATCTCACACCCTAGCTATAGTGAAACCTATGAGAATGGGTTATTCTCGCACCCTGCCTATATAGAAACCAGCAAACTTCCTTTTTTATAAGGTTTTTACATAGGAAAATGCAACTTCTTTTCCCAGGAAAATTTCTTCTCCCTTCTCTCTTTAGGAACTCAGGCCACTGACCCCTCTGAATGAAACATATAGGTTTACATCATTAATGATCATAGGGATGACTAAAATAATTTGTAACAGAGAGCCCCCCAAAGTATGAAGTTAGAACAGAGTGATAGCTGAAATACTTTGTCGAGTGTGTGTAGGGAACAAGGAACAGTCGGTCGGAAACCTGCCAACAAACAAGGAAATACAGTACAATAATATATCATAACTGAGGTAGGCATTCCCATACTCAGAATAAAAATGACTCAAAGAATAAATGCCGACATGCGAAGATCCATGTCAATTAAGATAGGTCATGGCCATGAAACATACACTGTGGATCCATGCTGATTTGACTCAAATCTGAACATAGCCACCAAAAATACATTGTGGATCTATGTGTTAAAGACTCCAATTTGAACATAGCCACCAGACATACAATGTGGATCTATGCAACAGTACACTGAATATACTCCAACGCAACCTCGATCTGTCAGAAAATATCTAGGGTCTTCATCTTCGCCACTCTATAGTACGAATCTAACCATGTGAATACATGTGTCGAAGTCGAACATGGTATAAACCACTTGATTACTGATCATTAGTGTATACCATTAACAAGTGTGAGGGAAATCACCATTAATGTCAATGACTCCCAAGGTACACTAGTACAATCCAAAGAATGTGAATAAATGAGTTGAAGTCGAACACTCAACAGAATCTTCTGATCAGGGGTCAATTATTAAAACCCACTGTCAAAAGCGAGGAAACCTACCATTGAGGCATGCAAGTTCCAAGGTACCAATTAGTTTCTAAGTCTAATTCATGGATAATGAGTTGAAGTCAACAAGAAAAAACTCGTCACAGGAGGGCCTTAATGTATCCCACATCAGTGTTACGAAACAAGTAACAAGATATGATGTAGATCAAAGTAACAAGTGATTCAGGACTGAATTAGGGATGGCCGACGCAATAGAAGGCTTTAAGGACTGCAGAAATGGCCGATGCAATAGAAGGATTTTTCATGTTGAACATCTCTTTGAACATATTGACGACACGATAATTGTCTTGGAAACACTGACTCAACAATAGGGATCACAGACCAATTTGTAATCTTATAGGAGTATGATCAAGAGACAAGTGGATTTTCCAACCTAGACACAAGGCGAGTGAAAGGGTGTCATATTCAAAAGTGACTCTTCCACATAATACAGGTTTAGATACATTTCTTTCCCAATTTTTCCTCCACCATTTCTGGCGAGTACCTCTTTATTTTTACACAAGATTGAGGAGGATAACATATACTTGTCAATTTAAGCTCATCCTTCGGATGAGTCCCTCGGAGTATTTTTAACGAACTCTAGGAAGGAGTGGTTCGATCCCATTGCGGGTCTTTCGATGTTTATTTAACGAGTCCAAAGAAAGAAAAATCATGGGTTTTTCATGTTTAGAGAGTCTGAAAAACACTTAAAGAAAACTCAGGTCCCATATGGGCCTTTCAATGTTTGTTTTATGAGTCCAAAGAGAGAAAACTCAATGGTTTTTCATGTTTATAGATTCTAAAAAACACTTAAAGAGACCTCTCTCAGTTCCTTTTTCGTAAAGTAGTCTGATGAGACCGAAAAAGAGATGAACTATTGCTCAACAAATGTTTTCTTCAAATACTTTAATGAGCATGAAAAGAACAAGATCGCTTGGCAATATTTTCATGTTTAGAGAGTCTGAAAAGAGCTTAAGGAGAACTCCAGAGGGTTCCTTTTTTGTATAACCTTTACGAGTCCGAAAAAGTGATAAAGTATACTTGATTGCATTCTCACATATTTACGAGCACGAGAAAGAACAAAGACTAATCTCGGTAACTTATTCTCATGTATTTACGAGCATGAGAAGGAACAAAGACTAAGCTTGGGATTGTTTTCATTTTTACGCAAGCTTTAAAACAAAACAAAACTATGCTTGGAATAGATTTTAATTTTTACACAAGCTTAAAAACTAAACAAAACTATGCTTGGACCTAGTTTCATGTTTACACAATCTTGAACCAAAGGAAACTATGCTTGAGGTAGGTGGTTTCATTTTTACACAAGCTTGAACCATAGAAAACTATGCTTGGACTTCCCAACGCATGGTTGGTACTTAGCCCCCGGCTTAAGAAGCTAGCAGCTCAAACTTCAGCATGAAGTCCAGAGGCTGAGGCAAATGCCCCCCAAGCTTTGTTTCATCCAACTGCAAAGGAGAATGAAATGAAGCTTCAAATACTAGACGAAGGACTTGACTCAAATAGAGAGGGGGAAAACTATTTCATTTTTTAACGAGCTTGACGCAGAAACAAGAACTATTCTCATAACCTATGTTTCATTTTTTAACGAGGTTGCCACAGAGACAAAAAAAAACTATCCTCATAAGTGGTTTCATTCTTTAACGAGCTTGAAATCAGGAAACAATGTTCAAAGACCTCTGTTTCATTTTTTAACGAGGTTGCCTCAGAGATGCAAAAAAAAACTATCCTCCCAAGCTCTCTTCTAGATCATGGATCCCAAGAAGACAATGCTCCGGACTGACACCATGTCAAGGGACAAAACTTGGTCATGGATTGCAAGAGGTCTTCACTAGAAGGAAGAAACATACTCTGGAAGGACACTATGTCGAGGGTTGTGATAGGAGTTAAGAGATCAGGCTCTAACAACCCTATCGAAGAGATTACCATGTCAACTGCTGGATCTAAATCATCAGAAGTTGAAGCCATGGGCGACAACTCCACATAATTGACCTGTGGCAGGGGCGATAGTGTCTGCATACAAGAACCATTCAGGGAGGCAATCTAGGTGGGGTCAATGAATGAAAGTTGATCAATAGTCACAACTAATCCATCGTGAGGGAAATATATCACACGAAAAAAAGTAGAGACAATAGCTTTCATAGCATAGACATAACCTCGCCCAAGGAGTAAAGAAAAATCCAAGCGGTCTTGGACTACCATGACATCAATAAAGAAAATTTTCCCTCTCAGAGTTATAGGAAACTGAGGAAGGATCCCTAAAGGTTGACTAGTTCTTCTGTCAAAAGCTAACAAATTCTGCATAACCAGTGCAAGTGGAGGACAACCCAAAGCTTGCCAAGCAATAGAGGACAAAATACTAACAGACGAACCTTCATTTATCAATGTTTGAGGAACGTCCCGACCACAAACCTATACTATAATCTGGAAAGGTATGTAAGAGGGAAGACGAGGTCCAATTAGAACATCCCAATCAAAATGGATGGCCTCATTACTTGGAGGGGGTCTTACGGGAGAAGGAGGAATACCCCTCGCCACGGAAGATTCTGTATCAACGAGAAAAACATGGGCAGTATCGGGTTTACTCTCGAGCAGGAGAGTAGGATCGATCGATGGAGAGATCAGATCGACCACTTGGGTTTCATTCTTCAAGGGGAGAATGTGGTCGACAGATGGAAACGGATCGACCGCTTGGGTTTCACTCTGTAACGGGAGAGTGGGGTTGACCAAGGATGGTGTCGGATCAACCACTTTGTCAACTGGTTCAACTAAGCACATGACCAGATTGACGACATGATCAACCAGATTGACCAGTGAAGGGATCAGAATGATCATTCCATCAACTACAGGTGGGTTGAGAGAAAGCTTGTGATAAGAAGCTGGAAGTTGAGGCTGTGAAATAGTCATGTCTTCCACTAATTTCGAGGCTTTTTCCATATGAGGACAAAGGTGAGTGAGATGAGTCCCTTTGCATAGCATGCATGGGATCTTGACTCTACTTTTATTCTTCCCAACTGTATCATGACTAGTTGACGGGGGGTCGTCAACATGTTGTTCATATGCTAACGACATGGGTTGGCGAGGATGTGTAGACCATACTTCTATAAACTTGGGTAGACCAGGGCATTCCTTAAGAATATGGATACCCTTACAAAGCCTGCAAGGGTACTTGGGCTTAGGGGTTGTTTGGGTGATCTTGACATCATCAACACTCCCTGTACGATTAACAATAACTAGTTTTTTTCCAACATGTTTGACAGTGGTTGGAAGCTTTGACCCTTGTTTATCTTTCTTCTTCTTAATATTCCTTTTCTTCTTCTTCTTATTCACCAGGTTACTATCTTCAGAACTTTCACCCGACGAAGAAGATGAAACGAAAGGCGACATTGCAAGCGAAGAAGTCGAAGAAGACCTTACTAGTGAAGAAGGTGAAGGATCAACATGAGGTTGATGCTCTTGAGGGGAAGTGCTTACGACCGAATCACTTACTGCATTCGGGATTACATGAGTGGAAAACAACCATACTGGTAATCCAATAGTGAGACTTGGAAGGCTAAAAGTAGCGATGTGAGGAGGACCAATGTTTCCATAAGAAGGAAAAACAAAAGGTTCCCCCGGAGCAGGGGTTCCTTCATTGGTCATTTTGGGAACTGACGCCATTAAATAAATCCAACCTAGAGTCTGCTAAGGAAAACAAACAACACACGCTAAAAATCTAGGAAGCAAGCAAACAAATGAAACCTTCTTACAATGAGCAAACTAGTTGGTGATGAAATCCAATGTCGCGGGAACAAAGTAAGAAAGGGATGAGATAGAGAGGGTGGAAAAGTTATGTTGACGACTTGCTTAACGGACTTACACCTTGGTGCAAGATCCCACACATAATCGTGGGTATACCCTCCAAGGAGCCCGAGTGAGTTTGGCCAACATCAATTCCAGGTACCGTGAAAACTTTCCCCTCCATAGTCACCTCGTGTAAAGAACCTAGAGAGATAGGCCACTAAGGTTACCAATCACTACAGTGATTCCTGGGGAAACAGTCGATAGTACGATCCACATGCAAGGGCAGGGTATCTAGCCTGAAATTAACTCAAAAGGCTTCAACTCATCATTGTGGGTATACCTCCGAGTGATCCCCGTAATACGTGCAATCTCTACACTAACATCAACAAAGCAGGGTGAGTAACTCTGCCAATATCAATGCGACCTCGTGCTTGACCCTTTTGTTAGAAGCGCTTCCCAGGACAAAATGTAATAAGTAGATTTAACCGCTCCCTAACTCAAGATTCTATGTTTGTTTGCAACTTTGGAAAGTTATCTTTCATACCTATTCCAAAGCCCTACAACTAATCTAATGTAGGTTTGCTACCAGAAAAGATAAAAATGTCTAATCAATTTTTATAAGTACTTTATTTTACGAGTGTTGTTACTCAAAAGGAAAATGGCACGGACAATATCGTGTTTTGACCAACTCGAAAATTATGCAAAGATACGAAGATGCAATCTTTTCATTTCGATGAAAGATATGCTACGAGAAGGAGAAAACATTTATCATTCCCATATGCACGATGTCCCAAAATATATTAAACTCATCAATATCAAGATTCTCAAGAAATGAGAAAAAAGGTACTGAACACCAATGCATGGTTCATGCCCCCCCCAATTTTTTCATAATGTAAGATCAACAAATGCCAAGAATCATGCAATTTCGCTACTTCAAATGCAAGGATGCCCCCAATCTAATATAAAGAAAGAAATTAAATCTTTTTGTTTAAAAAATTTCACTAAAATCAATAATGAACTTTCTTAAAAAAAAGAAACCCAAACTAAAAGTTCTCTTTTAAAGCAAACTATTCAGAAGAAATTTGATCTTTCCCTAAACAATTCTAAAGAAAACACATGCTTTGTAATTGAAAGACACTCAAAGAAAGAGACTAATCCTTCAAAACCAAACAAAGCAAAAGTGGTTAAAAGCAACTCAAAGAATGTCAAGCACATTGTAAATAGATCAATATAGGCTCCAAAAGTTCAATCCAGCTGATCAAAGCAAAACTGGGCATCAAAAAATAGTACATCCTAATTCCAAACACAAATTTCAAATGGGTTCGCAGCCTAGCTATAGGGTGCAGTGCGAACATTAGTGGAGTTCGCAGGCTAGACACAGGTAGGGTGAGAACAACTCGCACTAGATTACACAGTAGGGTGCAAACTCAGATGATTTTCGCATGCCACTAAAGGGTACAGTGAGAGAATGTCTGTAAACACAAAATTTGGAAAAAGGACAAAAATTTTGAGTGAAATTTCAAATCCAGAGAGTCTTGATGGATCTCCCACAGACTCAAAGACCAGAAAACAAGCAATCAAAGCAAGGGAAATTAGACTAACTAGGAAACAATCCATTCCCCAGTGGAGTCACCAATTTTGTTATCGGATAAATCCGTAAGTGCAGACACAAACTGATCTCCCTAGATCCACCTGGATCTAGAACAAAGCAAGACAGAACATGATGCTTTCCTTAAGTTTTAAATATTGAATTTACTAGTAGGAAGGAACAACTAACATACCTTTATATCACTTCCCAGGGTCTCTGTTTCTCCCGCTTCACTCCGGTGCTCTCGTGAGGTCAAGACCATGACAACACAAACCAACCAAAGTGATAGAAATAACA
>JASDQU010735338.1:117488-131619 GCA_032191745.1 Picea mariana
TGAGAATGGGTTATTCTCGCACCCTGCCTATATAGAAACCTGCGAACTTCCTTTTTTATAAGGTTTTTACATAGGAAAATGCAACTTCTTTTCTCAGAAAAAGTTCTTCTCCCTTCTCTCTTTAGGAACTCAGGCCACTGACCCCTCTGAAGGAAACAGATAGGCTTACATCATTAACGATCATAGGGATGACGAAAATAATGTGTAACACACACCTTGCAACAATCACTTTGCACTATTGGCAAAGGGAAAGTTTCATGATATCTCTTCTGAGTTTCAGAACCGAAATAGATCCCGTCAATGCACTCCTTGTGTTCTGTGTGCACACCTTGCACCATTCGATAGAAGAGAAACAATTGAAACTTATCCTAACATTCAGAGTTTCATCTACTGATAATGAAATTCATTGATTCTTCCATGAAAGCACAATAACAGGGAATTGAAAACAATGTCCAAACCATGCATTGGGTCAATTTTCCTTTGGTATCTTCATTCAAAAGTAAAAATGGTTACAATTGAAAAACAACTAAATTTTAGAAATCTCCTACTGACTTGCATCTAGCCTCATTTAGACATACAAAACCTCTATTTATCTCCAGAGGGTTCTTAGGGTTCCCCCTCTACTACTTGTCTACTCCAAAACCTAACCTACCAACTATCTTAGTCTAGTCGTAATCTAGAGCAAGAGTGGAAACTCTGACTTCTCTCGCAATCGTTCTTGCACCACTCCATGTCATAAAAACCAATGGTAAGGGTTTTCAGTGGGGTAAGAATCAACATAAGTCCTTTGATGAGATGAAAAGAAAGATTATTCAGGCACCAGTGCTTAAGCTACCAAACTTGCATAATCCCTTCGAAGTGGAGATAGATTCAAGTGGGTATGCCATGAGAGCAATACTGATGTAGGGAGGAAGGTTCATCTTCTATCAATATGAAATATTTCATGGGGAATTTCTCAACTACCCTACCTATGGAAAAGAACTCTATGCCATGGTTAAATATTTCAAGAATTGGAAGAACTATCTGATGGGAAATGATACCATCATCCACATAGATCACCAACTAATACAATATTTGTAGGCCCATAGTAAGATACAACAAACCAAGAATTACAAGTCGATGAGGTTTTTACTACAATTTCATATAGTTATCAAGTATAAAAAGGGAAATGAAAACAAGTTGATAGACATGCTTTCTTGGCCATCCACATCCAAGATTACATCATTTTACCCATGATTCATACAAATATGCATACACAAAATATGAGGACTTCAAGGAGGTGTTTTGGTAGCTACAAGGCCAAATTCATATAGAAGAAGGTGACAACAAGGATGACTATCAATTCCATAATGGTTTACTCTACAAGATCTACAAGCTTTGTGTACGTAAAGGTGAATGATTGTATCTTCCCAGAGAGGTGCACACCTCCTATCGAAATATTGGTTTGGTTTTGATTGATGTCAACCCTTGAAGTAATTCTGGTAGAAAATACCATTAGCCTTGAAGTTGTGGTCATGGAACCCATAGTTGATCAAGGAATAAAGACATGAAGTTCAATTTATTTTCAAGAAAGACTATCATAGATGGATAATACACATCATACCGTTTAGAGTGATAGGTGGTATGTCACGTGGATCCTTACGGTTGAGGAGATATGAATTTGTAAATATTGGAGGACCCTCAAGAATAATCTAGAAACTCCTAAGAGGTCAACAAGAAGTCAGTTATTCTAGAAGCCTCTATAAAGTATTCAAGAAGTTTTCTAGTCAAAGTGTTTGCAACAAGAAGTGAATTATGGGTAAAGTAGTTGTAACAAATAAATTATGAGTTTACTAATTATGGGTAAAGCAGTTGCAACAAGAATGTCGATTAGCCCTAAAATTGTTCTTTTTCTTCATATGAGATATGATCAATATATTATTACCATCGTGAGTGTTCCATATACAGGGAACATATGGTGATCATCCATGAAATGACGCGTCCATTGAATAATCAATAACTATTTATTATTATAATTTACTTATTATATATGATATTTAATAATCAATAATTATATTATTAATCATTATTCTAAGAGAATTTTTTCCCGATGTTTTCCAAACATGAACACTCCCTCTCAATGAGGGAGACGTTCTGCATCATGTCTAGCTCACTTTGGGTCTGTATGTAATAACATATATCATATTGAGTCTTTATCATTCCTTTTCAAATCACCATGACTAGGAAAAAGACCACAACAATATCTTTCACCACAAGTACACAACTATGACTGAATGTCATCTTGATGCTAACTGACACGTGGAAAGCACTTCAAGCACCCCGAGTCCATATTATTCCTTGTCACAATCTACATCGATGTCAAAGGCAACTTATAGGATGAGTGTCCTTGAATTAACAAAATAAAAAATTCAAATAAATGAATTGTTAGATAAAGGATACATCAGACAAACTGTCTCACCATGGAGAAAAATCGTATTATTTTTCAAAAAGAAATATGGAACACTACGATTATGTATTGACTATCATCAATTGAAAAAAATAATGATTAAAATCATATACCCTTTGCCCAATATTACATATTTGTTTGATCAGGTTGGAGGAGAAAAATATTCTCTAAATTGGATTTAAGGTCAGGTTATCATCAAATCAGAATAAGAGATGAAGACACAAATAAAATAGTGTTTAGTAAATGCTATGGACATTACAAATTTGTGGTAATCCCATTTGGAGTTACCAATGCACCGACCACATTTATGTGTTTAATGAATAATATATTTAGCCAATAATTGTATAGATTCGTGTCGATATTTATTGATGATATATTAATATATTCAAATTCTGAGATAGAAAACGAAAAAAAATCGAAAATAGTACTACAGACTCTAAGAGAGCATAAATCATATGCCAAGTTCGATAAATGTGACTTCTATCAAAGAAAGATACAATGTTAAGTGCATGTAATATTAAAGGATATTATTGCAGTATACCCTGGAAATATTAAAGCTATTATGTAAAGGCCTATACCTAAGAACATAGAAGACATACGATCGTTCATGGGGATTACTAGTTATTACTGGATTTTTATCAATGGATTTTCCAAAATTTCCTGCTGTATTACATCACTATAGAGAAAGGGGACGAAATTAATTTGGTCTCAAAAATGTCAGAACAATTTTGATAAATTGAAAGGCTTAATAAATACAACACCTATCCTTAAATTCATTGATCCGTATAAATACTTTACATTTTTTTCCGATGCAAGTAAAGAAGAATTAGGTGGAGTATTGTCACAAGATGGATACGTAATTTGTTATGAATATTAGAAATTGAAGGAACATGAATGAAATTATGTAACTCATGACCTAGATTTAACAACTCTAATCCACACACTGAAAATGTGGTGAAATTGTTTAATGGGAAGAAATGTTAGATTACTTAGAGGGAGGCTGAATCAATAATAAATAAATTTAATCAGTTTTAAACATATAATGCAAGTGTTATATCAATGTAGCATTATCATCTAATAACTGCAAAGTAAATAAGAAATGAACAAATGAACAATCATACACATACATAGTACACCAGCGTTTTACGTGGAAAACCAAAGTGGGAGAAAACAACATAATGTTTTTTATTATATGTCTTGAAGAATTACATTCATTGGAAGCACTGACTTCCTTTGTTTTTCAGCTGCAATTGGAAGGAGGCTCCAACCCCCTAGTTTCTCAGGCTACAACATGAGGGAAGCTCTAGCTCCCCAATTATCTGGCTACAACCAGAAGGAGGCTACAACCCCCTATGTTCTTCGGCTACAACTGGAAGGTGGTGTTGGGCCCCAACAACTCCCCCTATTTTTTTACAAAATTTATAGGGCCCCCATTAGAATCTTGATAATTATAATGAGTTACATAATCAAACTTTTCAAATAGTTCCATACCTTGGATTGCTTTGAGACAAACTTAAGACATTCACTATAGTATGAGACATTAATTACAGGAGTATATGTCAAAATTTAGAAATGAGCATAGAAATCTCAATTTAAACAAAAATGTTAATTTTTATCAACTCTTTACTTTCGTTTAAATTATGATTATGTATTTTTTTCTTTTGCTCGTTAGCAAGTTTGACTATCTTGAATAATGGGTTCAATACTTCATCAAATAATATATTTGTTGGGTTCTCATTTTCATAAAATCATTTGTTGATATTAATTAATTATTATTTTTTTCATTTTGCATCTCATTTCAAAAAAAAAAAAAAGAATAAAAAAAAGAATTTCCTTTCATTTTNAAAGAATTGCCTTTCATTTTTTTGATTTTGTTAAAAACCAAAATTAATATTTTTCTCTTCTCCATTAACTTGAAGCTTCTAGAATTTTAAGATCATATTTGCAACGAGATTATAAACGATGTTTGTTTAGAACTTATAGTTAGTTTAAATTCATTTTTTATTTTCTTTTTCTAGATTTGGTTTATTCACAATTTTTAGGTTATTAATTTAGTTTTTTTTTTTGTTTCACAGGTTTCCATTATCAGTTATTTGGTACGGATATGATCATGGTTTCATTTTATTATCTAAATATGTTCAAGTTGATTGATCCAAAAATAATATTGGATTGCTGCAAATAAATTTATGAGCAACAACAGATAAAATTTGGAAATGCGTCAAGAACAGAGAGACGATTTTGCGGGACTGATTGCAGCGAAACCGTGAGAAAAGTGAAGAAACAATTGAAAACCCATCTCCCGAATGGACCCATTTATCTTACACATGAAAATTTTCCCAAACAAAGGCACGACCTGAGAGATATTTGTGTCTCTGTACGAGGAAAATTTCAGGTGGCGGAAATTATTAGTGACGCCAAGACTGTTCATTCATTGTATAAATATATGAGAAAGTTCAGAGCCATAGAAATCCAAGAAATTGACAGGAGGATTTTTATCCTTTCTTTTTTGTATATTATTTTTTTTCTAAACTCTTTTTCTTTTCAAATGGAATAATGGATTGTTGGAATCTTTGGGAGAATGGACGAGTATTTTCAAAGAAGAATATGGAATTCTAGTTTGTTTAATGGCTTTTGTCCTATAAGTCAAATAGTTTTATTTTCATTACACTATCTTCATATTGTTTGAATAATTGATTATGCATTAATTTAAATTAGCTTTAGTCATTTTTATTAATACATGATTAATTTCTATCATTTATATATTAATTTTTTCAATCTCTAAGAGTCTATTATCCCAAAAGTTCTTCCTGGACCATATGATGAACACATTTTGTTGAAACTATATGAGAAAACAATTTACTCTTTGGATTTTGTGATTTTGTAGATTTTTCAATGTTAATGTTGTTTCTCATATAGTTTTTGAATATGGAACTTTATTTGTATTAAATTAGCTTTAGACTATTCTGCATATAATTTTTTTATATATCATGCTTTTCTTTATGTTGTTCATTATATTTTGGTTTAGTTTATATCTATAACTAATAATCTATTCAAGTATTTTGAGTTTACATCTGATTCTAGATAGCTGGTAACACCATTCCTGAGAATTGGAATTTCTTTCATTTTCAGTTATTGAACATTTCAAGTTCATAAGATATATAATTATTTGTCTTTCTGTCATTATAAACTCGCTCCAGAATACAAAACATTTCCTTGAGTTTCTTCAGGAAGTATTATGATTTATTTTTTCATAGGTTTACACTTGACACAGGTTAAGAGGAGCTCATACAAATACAAAGAGATGAATTTAGCTTAGTACTATTGATCAATGAGAGGTTAGTAAATGCATTGCTTTCTTTTATTCAGATTTGTGTATATATGAATGAGATGATGATTGCATTAATTAACTTTGATTGTTTTTGTGTCATTGTTTCAGTTGTATTTTCTTATTATTTATTAGATTAAAATATTTAAACATTAAAAAAACAAAAATATTTATGTTCTTACTTTATCTTATTTTGAAACAATATTATGAACATTTATTTTCGCAAGATTTCAAGTAAAGCTTGTAAACTGTATATATATTGTTTATAATCATTTGTATAATCATGTTTCTTTTTAGTAAACATTAGTAAGTAATATATCATTTGTTAGAATCATAGATTTTAGATTAGTTTCATTACTTTTATTATTTTTAGGACTTTAGTTGGCCAACAGATCCATTAAACCTGTCACGTCATTTTGTTCCAAATGGCTTGGGTTATTTAGACAACCCCAGTCTAGATTTGACCTTCCTATTGACGGCGTGTTACTTATGCCCGTCAACAAATGGTGCTAGAAGGAGGACAGAGGTAAATTTAATGATTAAATTATTTACCCCTCAGCCTATCATAATTCCATATTTATAAAATTTTCTTCTGTCTCATCTTGAAATGAACTAGAAGGCAGACTAGACTGACAATCTGGTCTTGTAGGAGTCTTTGTTTTCAATGTATTTAATTCCCGATGGATCCTCAAATCACTATGTTGGAACATTCTTTCCACTTCTCATTAACTAATATTCCGAACGAGAAAGTCTCTCTCTTGTCCAAACTCACCTTTGATAGTGGGGGGATGTATCTGCAAAAGACCATCTTAACAAGTTTTGGTGTAAATGCATCAAGCATTATATATCTGATTTAAAGGTTTTATGCAGATTGTTTTCTTTCACTTTCAGAGGGCGGATAAAACATTGGTTTGAGTCTCTTCTAGCATATCACATTATTGATTGGTTTCAGTTTGTAGATGAATTTTTATATTCTTTTGAAAAATATAATTACAATCAATTATTTTAAGAATTTCAGACTTTACTAATCAATGACAATTCATCTCTAGAAGGCTTTTCAACAATAATCCATCATTTTCTCTGTAAATTTAATCTTGATGACATGTTTGTACTAAATCTCCTCTATGATTCTTGCGTCCCTTTCATCGAGTCACATTCAATTGCAAATGATGAATCATTTGCAAATCCTATCACTCAATTGCGAGAAGAATTGTGTTATCATGATGAGAGGAATCCATCCGAAAATTTTGAACAAGGAAGGGAGGTATTATCTATTGAAAATGTTCTTACTGAAAACCAAATTGGTTTTTCCTCTTAATATTGTATACTCAGTCCTCGACCATCATGGAAGAATATTTGATGTTGGGCTAAGATGAATGTCCATATTATTCTAACCCTTGCTCTAATCAATACTTAAATTCGGTTATTGAAGAACACTTAGGTGATGAAAATGATATTAATCATTCTAACATTACAATGAAACTCATTAGAGATGTAGATATGCAATTGGAAGAAGAAACCTTAAACCATCATCTACAAATAATACCCTATCCAAAAGAAAGATCAGCTATTTTTCATGAAAGTTTTGAATTATCTATCATACAAGAGACAAATTTAGATGATCATATTATGTGGACGAATTTATCACCAAAACAGAGTGAAAGTTTTAAGAAAAGTAAAGAGTAATGTCTTGAGAATACCATTGTTAAATATCATAGATCAAGATATTCTTTTCATGTGCTCATTTCTGATTCATTTTCCTCTTTATATCTCAATCTCTTCTTAGATTCTGGTTGACTTGATACTTTACCCACAATATCTTACTCTTTGCCATCAAAATCAAATCTTTTCGATATGCCAAAATTTGGTGAAATTAATTCCAAACATAACATTTATGAAGTTGGATTTGATGTTCTTTCACTTTCGTCACTCACATGGAAAAATTACATGTTGCAAGATGATTTTACACAATTTATTGTTGAAAAAGACAATACACTTATTCTTATGGAAATCAAATATTCTATTTGTTCTTTGATTAGTTCGAATTTTAATGTTTATGATTCACATTTTGAAACAATCAATATCATCAAAGGAAGCGTTCAAACCAATAATATAATTGATTTCATGAATCCTCTTATGATGTGTTCCCCATTGATATATTCATTTCATCAAAGTCATATTTTTCATCCTAATTTTTATGACAGGATCTTAGAATGGCTTGAAGATTCGTATCTAAAAAATCTTCATAATAAATATAAAGTTGTGCTTGCTTTGTTTCTACCTAAATATCTAGGAAGTAAGCATTACAAGATTTATTTAGATCCTCTGTGTGAAGAAATTGATGAACACTTGTATAATTGTTAGGAGGATGGGGCACTTCGGCCTTGATTGATGGTTATGTCAGGTCCCCGTAAGATTGACAAGTTTTCCAAACTTACTTACACACTTCCATGCCATTATGACCCATATCACGACCAGATTGTAGAATGGTTGGAGGATTCATACATCAAGAAGTTTCAAAAGAATGGTAAGGTCGTGCTTGTTTTGTTTTTAAAAGAATATATAGGAGGTAAGCATGACATCTTTCTTTTGTATATGCAAATTCTACATTCTTTTATTCTGATTTTCGACTTTTTATGCCTTGGAGGATTGAAGATGCTCTTGTGGCTGCATTGGAAATACGATTTTACTTAGCATTTTGATCTATTTAGTAGTTTAGAGTAGGTTTAGGAGTAGGTTTCCTTTAGTTTTCTTTCTCAATATTTCTATGTGTAATAATGCAGTTATGACCATAAATGGGTACAACAAGAGAACCATAATATGAATATTGTCAGGGAAGTCCACTTTAAATTTTTTTCTCTCTGCTTTTCGTTGAATATTTCTTTTGAAAAACACAGTATCATCATGAAAATTTTAAATGGAAAGTAAAGAGATAAGTAAATTTGAACTATCAATTCAACCCTGACCCAAGGTGCCATGAGTAGGACTGCACTCATCTTAATAAGGATTTTTCTATTTTCTTTTAGTCTCTTTTATATTTAAATAATGCTTGGTCAAAGTAGCATCTCATGCATCACTATCGTAAGAAACGAACTTGCTCACACATGATATTTTATATGATTTAGTAATTCCTTTATTTTACAGTGAGATGGTAGTGGATCCAAAAGTTCAAGTTTATCTTTGGCCAAAATCATTTCATGAAAAGTTTTCTTTTGCTGTTTTGATTTTGTGTACTTCTGATTTTGAATCCCATTAATAAAATTTGATTTGGTTTGTTGTGTGTTTTTTGTTTTGTTTGATTTATTTGAATAAGTTTTCTTCTTATCTGTCTTTTTGAATCCATATATTTCTGATCAAAGAGGTATTGTCGAAGGAAGCATTTATTTTAAGACTTGTGTTTTTCAAGCAAACTAAAATAGTTCAAAAAGGTCCTGATATTAATATATAGCTCAGACGATTGATTTTTAAGTCACTTGTCACTTTCATTTTGTCCTCAAATTGTCTTTGTCAGAGTATTACACCAGAGACATGGTTTAAATCTTTGAGAATTACGATGATCTTTAAACTTTTTACGCTGTCCATATTCTTAAGGAATCACTTTTAAGTGCTTCCCCATTCTCTAGATGATTTCTTAAAGGAAATCTAAAATCTCTAAATCATGATAAAACTTTCAGTTTTGAAAGCAAATAAATAACATGATCAATTATTCACCTATATTTCAATTAGCCTCTAATATCACCCTGCTCTCTTTGTCGTCAAGAAATCTATAATTCTATTATTATTTAAAAGTGGCATAAGAGGGTTGGAAGCACTTAAGTGTGGGAAGTGTGTGTAAACACGTCGGGGTACTGAACAGGCTCGTTGGCAGTGAGTAAATGCAAACATGATACCAAAACAACTTTGTAGGGGTACCGAACAAGCCTGCTGGCAGTGAAGCAATGTCGGGTTGAGAGATAACAAGTATATGATTTTAAATTAACTTTTATGGAAGTATACATCATGTGGATACAACTATTGAATGAGATTAAAGCATTTGAGTGGGTTAAATGGCATCCCTGTCGAGGCCATGGACGCCTGCTTGCAGCAGTGGCACTATCAACAGTATTGGACTTCTTTTATAAACATCGTGACTCTTTGATTAAGACATAATTTTAGGTTATAATCTTCTACAAAGAAAATTCTATTATCTGGTTATAACATTGAGCTCATCCTAATACTATATGGTCTCAGAGTGAATTTATTTCAGGGAGCTTAAATATTTTTTTAAATCTTATTATTTTATTCTTGAGATGAAATCTTACCAGATCAAAGATAACTGTTTCACCCAGTAATTCACCATTTGTTGGGCCCCAACAACTCCCTTTAAATTTTTACAAAATTTAAAGGGCCTCGATTAGAATCTTGATAATTATAATGAGCTACAGAATCAACCTTTTCAAATAGTTCCATACCTTGTCTTGTTTTGAGACAAACTTAATACATTCACTACAGTATGACATGCATTACAAGAGTAGATGTCAAAACTTAGAAACGAGCATAGAAATCTCAATTTTAACAAAAACAATAATTTTTATCAACTGTGTACTTTCATTTAAATTATGATTATGTGTTCTTTATTTTGCTCATTAGCAAGTTTGACTATTTTGAATAATGGGTTGAATACTTCATAAAATAATACCTTGGTTGGTTTCTCATTTTCAAAAAATCATTTGGTGCAATTAATTATTATTATTATTATTATTTTTCATTTTGCATCTCATTTCAAAATAAAAATAATAATAATAAAAGGAATTATCTATCATTTTTTTGATTTTGTAAAAAACCAAAATTAATGTTTTTTTCTTCTCCAATAACTTGAAGCTTCTAGAATTTTAAGATGATATTTGAAAGGAAATTATAAACAATGTTTGTTTAGAACTTATAGTTAGTTTAAATTCATTTTTTATTTACTTGTTCTAGATTTTGTTTTATTCACAATTTTTAGGTTATTAATTTAGGTTTCTTTTTGTTTCACATGTTTCTATTATCAGTTATTTGGTATGGATATAATCATGGATTGATTTTATTATCTAAATATGTTTAAGATGATTGATCCAAAAATAATATTGGATTGCTGCAAATAAATTTATGAGAAACAACAGATAAACTTTGGAAATGAATCAAGAACATAGATACGATTTTGAGGGATTGATTGCAGCCAAACCGTGAGCAATTTGAAGAAACAGTTGAAAACCCATCTCCCAAATGGACCCATTTAGCTTCCGCTTATAAATTTTCCCAAAATAATGCACGATTGGAGAGATATTTGTGTCTCTTTACAAGACAAATTTCAGACGAAAGAAATTATTAGTGACGCCCAAACTGTTCACTCATTGTATAAATATATGAGAAAGTTCAGAGCTATAGAGATCTAGGAAATTGAGAGGAGGATTTTTATCCCTTCTCTTTTGTATATTATTTCTTTTGTAAACTTTGTTTCTTTTAAAATGGAGTAACGGATGGTTGAAATCTTTGGGAGAATGGACAAGTATTTTCAAAGAAGAATATGGAATTCCACGTTGTTTAATGGCTTTTGTCCTATGAGTAAAATGGTTTTATTTTCATTATAATATCTTCATATTCTTTGAATAATTGATTACACATTTATTTAAATTAGGTTTACTCTTTTTTATCAATACATGACTAATTGTTTATTTTTTAAATAAAAAAGGGGGGTGGATCCTGCTATATTAGATAGACAAAACTTTTACAGAGTATACATCAAAGTAGGTCTGGCATTACCCAAAATGCTGCCGATTATCGGAAACCAACAAGTATAGAGGGCAAGTAGAAAAAACATTATAGAACATAAAGGCTGATTGACATCTGTCCTGCCCGAAGGAAACCAGGACAGATGTCTATGGTCTAAGAACACATAAAACAACAACATAGTAAAACTAAGAGCCAAGAAAACATGAAAAACCTAGATGCATGGTGACTTGTTGTCCTCACCATTCTGTCGCATGGTCCCAGTCAGAAAGACGAAGGCTTGCGCGCAGAGGGCGAATTTGCGCTTGGCTGGCACGTTGGAAAAAGCGTCCAGGAACATGTCCATGCGCTGGCCCATGAGGAGGGCCTGATGCTCCAGATCATACAAGTGTCCACGAAGGTCGAAAATCAATGCTAGGTGCTCCTCTCGGATGAGTGAACCATGCATGTTGCCACCCACGTCCATTGGTGCTCCAGAATCCTCGTCGAACCTCCCTTGCTCCGCTTCTACCTCTGCTCCCTTCATGCCTGCTTTGTCCTCCTGTGAGTTATGGAAGCTACATTTGTCTTCATCGGGAAAGGGTATCTCCTCTACTATACAGCCAGGGGTGTCATCTATCAGATTCGGAGTGGGCCTGCAATCCATTCGAAGAGTTTTCTCACGGGTCTCCTCTATAATCAGCTGGTCCTCCGGGACCGGTTCTTCCACCACTATGCAGGGGGGAAATTCCTCCACAAAACCAACTTCCTGTATGGCCCCCGACACTCTTTCCGTGACGTCTTGGCTGCATCCAACTCCAGGCTCAGCGATGATGGCAAGACGCGCCAATTTCTTCGCCCTGGCCTCCTTCCTGAGAATTGAATTCACAAGAGTCAGGGCACGTTCCAATTTCTCCTTTCGACGTCTCTGCGCCTTATTTTCCTCCCAGGCCGCGCCACGACGAGGTTTACCTCTAATTCGAACCATGGTGATGGAGTAGAGAAAATGAAGGTGGAAGCAAATGAGCCAAGGTGAGAGAAAATGCAAGTGTGAAGCACAGGTAGGCGAGCTCCGTCCCGCTAGAGTCAGAAATAAATGCAGATAGGTTGCACCATTCCAAGGTGCGGTGAAGGCAGGACTACACCAGTGCGTCCGAGCAATAAACAAAGCCGAGGCCAGTGCAGTTCCTCTCTGCCCATGCGAATTGAAAACTGAATAATCCAGAGCCAAAGTCATCCTTTCGCATTTAATCTTGGTCATCCCGGGAATGCAGAGGGCGTAAATGATCGCTCGAGGGAAAGGTCCCTCCGTCCTGCAACTGCAGCGAAGGTCGTCACCCATCGTTAATACATACTCGTGGGTGGCGGCCTTCGGAATTTATGCCTAGGTCGAGTGCGCAACCACCTGTACCCCTATCCCTACGTGTCACCCCATCCGGGTAATACATGACTAATTGTTATCATTTATATATTAATTTTTTAATTCTTTAAGAGTCTATTATCCCAAAAGTTCTTCTTGGAAGATATGATGAACATATTTTGTTGAAACTATATGAGAAAACAATTTACTCTTTGGATTTTTTTCTTTTGTAGATTGTGCAATGTTAATATTGTTTCTCATATAATTTTTGAATATGAAACTTTATTTCTATTGAATTAGCTTTAGACTATTCTGCATATAATTTTTTATATATCATGTTTTTCTTTATGTTGTTCATTATCTTTTGGTTTAGTTTATATCTGTGACTGATCATATATTCAAGTATTTTGAGTTTACATATGATGCTAGATAAATGGGAACACGATTCCTGAGAATTGGAATTTCTTTCATTTTCAGTTATTCGACATTTCAAGGTCGCAATATATATAATTATTTGTCTTTTTGTCATTATAAACTCGCT
This sequence comes from Picea mariana, assembly GCA_032191745.1. Classification (NCBI taxonomy): domain Eukaryota; kingdom Viridiplantae; phylum Streptophyta; class Pinopsida; order Pinales; family Pinaceae; genus Picea; species Picea mariana. The sequence goes on from JASDQU010735338.1 coordinate 130,888, forward strand.
CGAGAATATGAAACACTTCCTTGATTTTCTTCAGGAAGTATTATTCTTTCTTTTTTCATAGGTTTACACTTGAAATAGGTTAAGAGGAGCTCATACAAATACAAAGAGATGAAATTATCTTAGTATTGTTGATCAGTGAGAGGTTAGTAACTGCATTGCATTCTTTTATTCATATTTGTGTATATATGAATGAGACGATGATTGCATTAATTAGCTTTGATTGTTTATGTGTCATTGTTTCAATTGTATTTTCTTAGTATTTATTAGTTTAAAATCTTTAAACATTAAAAAAACAAAAATATTTATGTTCTTACTTTATCTTATTTTGAAACATTATTATGAACATTCTTTTTTGCAAGATTTCAAGTAAACCTTGTAATCCGTATATAGATTGTTTATAATCATTTGTATATTCATGTTTCTTTTTAATAAATATTAGTAAGTAATATATCATTTGTTAGAATCATAGATTTTAGATTAGTTTCATTTCTTTTATTCTTTTTAGGACTTTAGTTGGCCAACGGAGCCATTAAACCTTTTAGGTTATTTCATTCCAAACGGCTTGGGTTATTTAGACAGACCCAGTTTGGATTTGACCTTCCAATTGACGGTTTGTCACTTACGCCCATCAATAGGTGGCTACAACCATCTATCCTTTCATCGTCCAACTTCCCTGACGTATAAGTAAAATCATGGAACCATTGACACACTATCACTTTGAGATATATTGTT
>JASDQU010735338.1:140962-158274 GCA_032191745.1 Picea mariana
ATAGGAGATCCACAAGCGGGTATGTGTTTAACTTATTTGGAGGAGCAATAAGTTGGATGAGCAAAAGACAGGCTATAGTGGCACTTTCAACTACATAATCTGAATACATGGCAGCCACTCATGCAAGTAAGGAAGCAGTATAGTTACAAATATTGTGTTCAGGTATTGAGTTGGTACAAGAAGCTATAAGGATAGAGTGTGACAGTCAGAGTGCAATTTTCTTGGCAAAGAACCCTACTTATCATTCAAAGACAAAGCACATTGATGTTCAATATCACTTTGTGAGAGACATCATTGAAGAAAAGAAATTATCACTAATGAAGGTGGACACTTTGAATAATGTTGTAGATTCATTAACAAAATCTGTGAGCACTGAGAAGTTCTCTTGGTGTAGAGGATCCATGGGCATTGTTGCCCTGGATTGTTGACTATGTAACCCTGTAACCCCCAGTGTGCAAAGAAAACAACATGTGGGAGAATGTTGGGTATGTGTTATATTCTTTGCATAAGTATTAGTTTCTGAGCGTCTGTGTCGGGCGCGCAGGGGGGTGCAGGGGGGCGGAGCCCCCCGCACGGGGATTTGGGGGCAGCACCCCTGAATTTTTTTTTTGCACTGGGATGACATATTACCGGGACCACATGATATTCAGGTGGTTTTTCAGCACATGCTTTTTTGCCGATGGTTTTCTATTTCCGGTTAAGGAATTAGGATTTTTGACTAATCCAGGTCATTGGGTTAGGGTTTTGGATGCCGCTGGCTCCTATATGTATATTGTATTGTAAAAAATGTAACACAATGTATGAATATAATATATGCTGGTTTTCGTGGTTTGGGTTTCTAGGGGAAAAATCTTTGTGTAATGTTTCCATTTTCCATTGTATCTTTTCTATTCTTTTCTGAATATCTGTTTACAGTAGACATTGTACAAGGTTAGAATTTACACGGGTGAATCTGGGCGAAAGCGTTGTGCCAATGGGATCTTGGTTGGTTGTCGTAATCTTGGTGTGTGGACTCGTGGTTTCTGTGGCCATTGTATAATGGACCGTTTCTAGAGGGATAGTCAAGACATGGTTGGCCAGTGAAGTTTTTGTACCAGGAAAGTAGTAAGCAGTAGTAAAAGGTACTGTGTCTAGATAATATGTCTCGGGCAGTTCAGGTGTGACAATGATATCAACACCTTCTCCTGAGTGGAAGAGATCCTGCCTAAAAAGGTCGGCAACCCAAAAAGGATCTTGACCCTTAGGTACAAGATAAGGTCAGGTTGGTGATCTAGAAGATTGAACAACTAGTTCTTCAGAAGAATTAACCCTCACAATACGTCTCTCAAAGTTGGGGTGAAGTCGAAATTCCTCTCTAGAATTGGAAATTCAAAATCTTTCTAGAGAGTCAGTTCTTTCCACTTGTGGAGTGGTGACGTCCTGGACTTCACTCTATTGAGGAGAGCCCTCTGGTGAGCTAGTAGGAAAGGGTTGAGAACCTTCCAAATCTTATGGGGTTAAACCTTGCATTCTATGTGAACGACGTGGAGGGTCAATTGTGATTGAGTTAAAAACTTACACAAGAAATTTCAAGGCCTACTCGGGTAGACAAACAACATGTGCTAGTAAAATATAGGAAGAAAACCAAGCAANAGGCCTACTCGGGTAGACAAACAACATGTGCTAGTAAAATATAGGAATAAAACCAGGCAAACAATACCTTCTAATGTCGAGGTCACTAGTTGGTGATGAAATCCAACGTGGCAACGACGAGACTAGAAGGGGCTGGGCTAGGGTGGTAAAGATACATTGACAGCCTGCTTAACGGACTTACACCTTGGTGCAAGTTCCCACACATAATCGTGGGTATACCCTCCAAGGAGCCCGGGTGAATTTGGCCAATGTCGATTCTAGGTACCGTGGAGACTTTCCCCTCCACAATCACCTTGTGTAATATCCTAAGAAGATAGGCAACTAAGGTTACCACCAACAACAAGAATGCCTGGGGGGATAGTCGACAGTCTGATCCACACAGAAGGGTAGGGTATCTGGCCCAAAATAAGCTTGAGAGGCTTCCAGTCATCATTGTGGGTATACCTTCAAGTGACCCCCGCAATACATGCAATCTCTACACCGATATCAACAAAGTAGGGTGAGTAACTCTGTCAATCTCGATGCGACCTCAGGTTTGACCCTTGTTTGAGAAGGGCTTCCCAGGAAAAAATGTTGTTAATGGAATTTGACACTCCCTATCACAAGATACTATTGTGTGTTTTGTACATTGGAGAGTGTGTCTCACTTCCTGTTCCAAAGCTCTAGCCTAGCTAATGTTGGTGTATAAGAGCCCTAGAAAGATTTACTAGTTAAATTTCAAAATTTCACAATATTATTAAGGGTTGTTGTTACTCAAGAGGACACGGATATGAAACCAATGCTATATGAGACTCTGACTCAAAAATGCGTAAGTAGGAATGAAATATACAAGTTTCGTTCGATGAATCCTATTTACGGGAGGGATAGAGGAATTTTCCGGAACAACATGAACTATAGTGCACGAGTCTTTAAGATGCAATTTCAAACAATCACTAGCAATGCAAATTCTCTATTCGTGTTTTTTAAATATTTAAATGCCACTATTTTTGAATAACAGGTTTCTTAAAAGAAAATGTATTTAATTTTAATTAGAAACCAACAAGAGAGATGGAACTAAAAGAGTAAGCAACCAATGAAAACAAAAATCAATCGCAACAACACTCCAAAAAGGGTCTTTCAATGAAGACTAAAATAATCAAATTGACAAAATAGGTCTATTCAAATGCATATGGGTATAAGTTCCCAAGTAATAAACAATTCAAAGAAAAAAATCAATCACAACTTTTAAACCAGTGGCAGACTCTTGGACCAAACAAGCACTCAGATTCTAAGATCGGAGATTATGCCCTTGTTTGAAGAAAAAGGGTCAAGAGGTAAAAGTAGGGACAAATTGAACAAAGAGGGATTTTGATTTCCGAAAGCCAATCATTCATGGGGTATGAAGCTAAGAAAAATCCAATCAATGACCAAAGAAGTTCCTCCTAGACACACAAACAAGTCTAGGTATCTCAGGACATAAAAGGATTAAACCAAAAAATTTGCAAGAGGGTTCACAGGTTGGCAGTGTATTACAGTGCGATAATCAAAGATTCTTGTAGGATGAACAAAGGTTGACTGTGAGGGGTTCTCACTGGACTTAAAACCAGTGTTCGAACTCAGGTGATTCTTGCAGGCCACTAAAGGGTACAGTGCGAGAATGTCTGTAAACAAGAAAAAAATGGGAAAAGGACTAAATTTTTTAGAGAACTTATGGACCCAGGGAGTCAATGAGGGTATCCTCGAGATTCATAGATTGATGGGAATGCGAAATTGTAGGTCAAGAAAAAATGGCCAAGAAAAAACCAATAAAAACCACTAAAAATGGGTATGGGTCCCCAACAAAGTTGCCAATTTTGTTATTGGACAAATTGGTAAGTGCAGACACAAACAGATCTCCCTAGATCCACCTGGATCTAGAAAAAAACAAGACAGGGAACTACTCTTTCCCTAAGTTGTGACCATTGAATATACTATCAGAGAGGAACAAGTAACATACCTTTAGATCGCTTCCTTAGGTCTCCGTTGTTCTCTCTTCGCTATGGTTCTCTCGTACAATCAAGTCCAAGACAACACAAACCAACCAAAGTGAAGATAACAAAGTATATTCAAATTTCAACCTATGCATATGACCAAGGAATTACACAATAAAATAATAGAGATTTTATGGGAAAGGGACATGCCTCAGTATCATATTATATGGAAATAGAAGATTACAACTTGATCGCCCTGATGTTGCAAGCTTTCTTTCAGTGGCTCTTGGTTCCAACACACACTTGTTCTACAAGCATATGAAGAAGATCTATCCCATCTTGATAGGTCAAATGAGAGCCCCAAGCTCATATCCAAGAAGAATTCCTCATATAATTCTTTCACTAATTCTTCATTCAATCTTGCTGAACCTTTTCCATGAGAACCCTTTCAATATATAGGAGAATGAGAGATAGTTACATGGATGAGGATGATCCCACCAAATTAGAGAATTCAATAGGATGCCAACCATACGAATGCCAACTCATCCTCTAGAATATTCCCTTCTAGAACCCTTGAGACTTCTTCTTTTCTCCAAGCTTAAAAATAGGTTCACAGCCTGCCTATAGAGCAACCTGGGAGAAGTTCGCACCCTAGTTGTGGGTGGACTATGAGAATCAGGCATTCTCACACCCTAATACATAGGCGGCATACAAACTTACTTTAAAAATATGTTTTCTAGAGGAAGACAACAATCATCTTTCTCAGGAAAACGTCCTTGTTGGGAGCCTGAATACCACATTGTAGAAATGCCACTAGAGTGATCAAAAATATGTGTAACAACCTGTAAATAACATACTTTATAAAACATCATCAAAATAATTTATCCTCCCTTGAATTTTGGTCTTCTTTATTTCACCTTCTCTCTAAAATTCAACTTAGATATCCTTTCATTACCTCAATCACCTATAGATATTGAATATGCTCAAGTGTGATTAAAATGAGAGAGCCTTTCCTCCTATTTATACTTTCATGTAGCTTCCTCAAGGGGTTACCTTTTAACCATCTTAACCCACTTTCCTTATTTTAGGGTTAACCAACTTCTAACCACTTGTCCAATTACTAATTTATCCATTAATTTATTATTTAAATAATTTATTTTGTATCAAATTTCACTTATAGTACACTCATCATTTCACTTTACCCCAAGGGGTTACCTTGTAACCATCTTAAACCACTTTCCTTATTTTAGGGCTAACCCACTTCTAACGACTTGTCAACTTAGTAATTTATCCATTAACTTTATCATTTAAATAATTTATTTTGTATTTATTTTGAATTATAGTACACTCATCACTTCACTTTATTATTTACCTTTTAAAAAATATCTTTAACCACTTTGACTACTTTGACCTTTTGGAGCTTCTAGATGACTCATGAGGGTTATCCAACTTCACATGGCCATAACTCTCTAACCGAGAGGCATTATGTGATGCTCCACATACCATTGGAAATTTCATGACATGTACAATCCATATATAATAGTATTAACTACAAATATATCAAAAATCATACCATTATCCATCAAACAAACTTGGGTCCATTACCCAAACCTGGGTTCTCCAACTTTCTTCACGGGTTGACATCAATGACAACCAACCTTAATCAACAATATCCCCCTTTGGAATTGATGGAAACACTCTGATGTAATATTGAAATCATGTCATGCAATACTGAAGTTATATCGCTCATGCTCCCCGTGGAACCATGCCTCTGTCCTCTGCATCTGATAAATATCTCCCCCTTTGTCATCAATGGAAAATGTATTTTTTCATATGGGATTGCTCCCTCTAACTAAACGATCCTCTTTATGGTGTTTCGTTGTGTACATCTAATAAATATAAGATAAACATTCAAAATCATTCATTTTGGAGTAGAAATAACTACGAGTTTCTGTCGAAAATACTCAAAGGCTTCCCGTGGAAGTGATTTTGTAAAAATGTCCTCCACTTGTTCTTTTGTGCCCACATACTCAACTTTGATGTTCTTTCCTGCAACCTATTCCCGTAGAATGTGATACTTGATTGGAATGTGCTTCGTCTTGGAGTACATCACTGGGTTCTTTGAGATACAAATGGCGCTTGTATTATCAAAATAAATTGGAATGGGCTCATCATACTCAACCAGCATATCTGTTAGAGTTTTTTTCATCGAAAGAACATGTGTACAACATGTTGTTGTTGCAATATAGTCTGCCTTGGCTGTAGATAAAGATATTGATGATTGTTTCTTTCTTAGCCATGATACTAAACACTCACCCAAGTAGAACGCTTCTGCACTAGTGTTTCGTCAATCATCAATACAACCTACCCAATCTACATCTGTGTAGGAAATAAGTGATAGATCCTTTCCTTTTGGATGCTATAATCCAAAATATTTTGTTCCTTTGAGATATTTGAAAATCCTCTTCAATGTTAATACATGTGATTCCTTTGGTTTTGCTTGAAATCTTGCCACATGTCCAACTTCGTACATTGAATCTCATCTAGATGTTGTCACATATAGTAGGATACCAATCACTTAACTGTATCTCATCTCATCTGTAGACTTTGAATCATCAAATTTTCTCAACTTACAACTGGTTTTCATGGGAGTGATAACTGGTTTGCAGTCTTCTATTCTGAACCTCTTTAGCATTTCTATGATATACTTGGTTTGAGAAATGAAAATTTATTGGTTTCTTTGACATATCTGAAGTCCCAAAAAGAAGGATAGTTATCCAAGTAATGACATTTCAAATTCATTTTGCATATCCTTTGAAAATGTAGATGTTGTTTTCTTTACCTCCTTTTCTAAACCTTGTCTGCTGTAGATATTTATCCAGTCTAGAGTACCATGCTCTAGGACCCTGTTTTAGGCCATACATGACCTTATTTAATTTAAACACATAATCTAAATTCTCTAACAACTAAAATCCTTTTGGTTGTTCAATTTAAACTTCTTCTTCAAGTTTCCCATTAAAAAAAACTGATTTTACATCCATCTGATCCACTTTAATATTTTTGGAGCATGCATAAGCTAAAACAATTGGATTTCTTCCATTCTATCAACTGGGGAAAATGTCTCTTCAAAGTCGATTCCTTCAACCTATGCATATCATTTACATACCAATCTAGATTTTTTTCTTGTAACATGTCTGTATTCATTCAATTTATTCCTGTATACCCACTTTGTGTCGATCACATTCTTATCCTTTGGTCTTGGAACCAATTCCCAAGTATCATTTTTCTCTATTTGATCCAATTATTCATCCATGGACTAGTTCCAGAATTCATCCTTGTTGGCCTCTTCAAAACAGTTTGGTTCAATTGTAGATGAGAGTGCTAGGTGTGTTTGTTCTAGTGAACAAATTATTCTTCTAGCCTCAACTCCTGCATCTTTGTTTATGATAATTTGATCTAAGGGATGATTCTTCTGTACTCGTCTGTTAGGTGTCTTTGGAGGCACTTGTTGAAATTTCTCTTCTGCTTCTATTAGATCCTCTTCATATTCCCCTTCTACTTGTTTTTCTTCTTGTGTTTCTTCTTCGTAAAGATGTTCCACTGGTTCATTTTCTTCTTGATTTAATCCTTGTCTACCTATTTCATCAATTGTTACGTTGATGCTTTACACAACTTTGTTCAATCTCAGGATGTAACACTTTTATGCTTTCCTTCTACTTGATTAACCAATAAGTACTCATTTGTCCACACGAGACTCAAACTATCCCATTCTTCCATCTTCTCTTTTGATGTACCATTTTCTTCTAAAAACTCTAAAGTGCTTCACATTTGTTGGTCTTCCTTTCCATAGCTCGTAAGGAGATTTGTTAGTGTTTTTTCTGAGCATTAATCTATTTTGAATGTGAATTTTTGTATGCACTACCTGTGTCCAAAAAATATCTATCAGTTTAGAATCCATTAGCATTGTTCGAGCCATTTCATGTATTGTCTTGTTCTTTCCTTCAACAACTCCATTCTGTTGAGGTGTCCTAGCAACAAAGAATTGTCTTTTTATTCCATGACTATTGCAGTAGTCCATAAATTCCTTTGAAGTGAACTCTCCTCCACTGTTATATATCAAGCATTTGATTTTTGAATCCATTTCGTTTTCAACCATTTCCTTGTAGATCTTGAAGTTTTCAAAATCTTCTGACCTATTCTTGAGAAATCAAACTGCAGTCATTCTTATATAATCATCAAATAATAACATAAAGTATTTCTCACCTTTTAAACCCTTTGTTGTAGTTGGTACAAATAGATCGGTACGAACAATATTCTGTGATCTTGGTGTTGAATATTCCTTTGATTTAAACCTGGTCTTTGTTTGTTTTCCTTGTTGACAATGCTCTCATAAAGTGTTTGTTGGTTTCATGATATAGGGAATTTCTTTGAATGATTCTCTTTTCCTCACTTTGACAAGGTTATAAAAATGTCTCCAACTCCCCAATTCTCTGGCTACAACCAAAAGGAGGCTACAACCCTCTATGTTCTCCGTCTATAACCGAAAGGTGGATACAACCACCTGTTCTTTCCCCATCCAACCGCCCTAGCATATAAGTAGAATAATGGAGCCACTGTCACACTATCATTTTGAGATATATTGTTGTAACCATGTACCAATAAACCTGCACCAAAAAAAATGAACCATGCATCAACCATTCATCAACCTATACCTGAACCTGTAATCAACCTGTACCATAAAAAAAGTTCATCAACCATGAACCAACCTGTACCAAACCACCTGTAATCAACCAATACCATAAACAAGTGCATCAAAAAATGTACCAATTATGTACCAATCATGTATCAACTACTCATCAACTATGACTCATAAAGATGTACCAACATCATCAACTATACACCTCATGTATGTGCCAACTCATCAACTACTTGTCTCAACTGTGTACCCAACATGTACCTCAACCAAAATCCCTCATCAATTTCATCATCCAAATATTATGTGTAACTCTGTAATAGACCTGKTGTATCTGATCAAATACCTACAAACCTTCCTTAACTTTAACAAGAGACTAGCATTTTCATCAAACTTTTCTTTAGTCTCACATGACTAGTTATGGATTAGTCAACAACTCTAACTTGAAATAATCATAACTATGTACATGTAATCAATAAAGATTTGAAAATAGTACACAATGTTMGTCATTGTGTTTTATGCAATTCCTCTGGGTGTCGCTACTTGTAACCTCTCAGAAAAGGAGTTATAGAAAAAATGGTATACCTTSTTGAATTTTGTCTTATTCTAGAGCGAAAACTTATAGAGCATTCCCCGCATGGAATATTTGTTGTATGGATCTGAAAATTTTACACAGAATACTACAGCCTGTACTCTAATAAACACATTTTTTCTTACTTAATTTGGATATTTTATGAAGAAGTTATGACGTTTTTACTTGAAACACCTCTTTTAGACTAGTTTCAGGACTAGCCACAAACCCTATATTCCATGGAGTGTAACTCCAAAAATAGAATGATCAACAAGATAAAATTTGTACCACAACTACTTGGATATGTTTTCTCAATGGCCTATCAATTTAAGAATCTGAATCATTMTAGAAAAAAAATTATTACGAAAATGGTGAGATGACCTGTAAATAACATACCTTCAAAAGCATCATCAAAAGAATTTATCTGCCCTTGAATTTCGACATTTCTTTACTTCACCTTCTCTCTGAAATTCGACTTAGATATTATTTGGTTACCTCAGTCACTTGTAAATATTCAATATGCTCAAGTTTGATTAAAATGAGAGAGTCTTGCCTCTTATTTATACTTTCATGTAGCTTCCTCAAGGGGTTACCTTTTAACCATTCTAACCCACTTTCCTTATTTTAGGGTTAACCAACTTCTAACCACTTGTCCAATTATTAATTTATCCATTAAATTTAGTATTTAAATATTTTATTGTGTATCCACTTTGACTTATAGTACACTCATCTATTCACTTTACCTCAAGGGGTTCTAACCATCTTAAACCATTTTCCTTATTTTACAGCTAACCCACTTCTAACCACTTGTCAAATTAGTAATTTATCCATTAACTTTATTATTTAAATAATTTATTTTGTATTTATTTTGAATTATAGTACACTCATAACTTCACTTTATTATTTACATTGTAAAAAATCTCTTTAACCACTTTGACTACGTTGACCTTTTGGGGCTTCTAKATGACTCATGAGGGTTCTTCAAATTCACATGGACATAACTCTCTTACCGTGAGGAGTTATGTGATTTTCCACATACCAATGGAAATGGCATGACATGTGCTATCCATGTAGAATAGTATTACCTGTAAATATATAAAAAATCATGCATTTATCCATCAAGCAAAATTGGGTCCATTACCCAAACCTGGGTTCTCCAACTTTCCGCAAGGGTTGACATCAATGAAAACCAACCTTAATCAACAATAAAAATACTATCACTAACAAATAACAATGAGGTGAAACATGTGATTAATCAAAATGATCTCAATTCAACATAGGAAAGGTGGTTAGATTTTCTAAGCGAGTTTGACTTCGAAGTGTGACACATCAAAGCAAAAGAGAATAAAATCGTAGATGAACTAAGTCAAAGAAATGACAAGTTATATGAAGTTATTATCAGTAAAATAGAAAGTTATATTGAGGACAAAATTAAATCTGCAAATGTGAATGATGCAGAGTCCATCAAAACAACAAAATAATTGCAAAAAAATGAAGAGAATAAGAATAATATAGATTTTAGTAGATTGAAAAGGAAAAAAATATTACAGTTCAAAAACAAATTATATGTACCGAATTTTGTTGACTTAAAGTTGATAATTATGAATGAGTTTCATAAAAATCCCTATTATGGTCATCCTCGATAACATAAAATGATAACAACCCTCAAAAAACAATTTTATTGGCCTAATATGAAAACTGAAACAACTTAATACTTATTTAAATGCTTATATTGTCAACAAGTAAAAGATGAACATCAACATCCAATGCGTTTATTACAACCTTTACCTATAAAAAACATGAAGTGATAAATTATTTCCATGGATTTCATCACAGATTTTCTAAAAACTCAAAGACAAAATGATTCAATTATGGTAGTAATAGATAAATTGAGTAAGTATACTCACTTCATACCTGTGAAATCTACCTACAAAGCTATTAATATCACTGAGTTTTTTTATGAAAGAGATATTTAGATTGCATGGAATTCCTAAAATGATGATTTCGGATAGAGATGTTAAATTTACGTCAAATTTCTGGAAAGAGTTGTTTGCAGGATTGAAAACTAATTTGAATTTCAGTACAAGTTTTCCGTTGCAAACAGATGGATGGATAGAATGTACAAACTGGATTATCGAAGATATGTTATGAATGTATGTAAGAACAAAACCAACTAAGTGGGTAGCGTACCTACACTTAGTTGAATTCGCTTACAATAACGATTCTCAAGCGTCGACAAAAATGAGTCCCTTCTGTGTTTTATATGGAAGAAAATACACAACTCCCATTAGTTGGGATAATTTAGTCGACAAAATAATGATTGGACAAGAAATTGTCAAACAAATGGAACAAATTGTCAAAAAGGTGCAACTGAATTTAAATGTTGTGCAAGATCGAAAAAAAAAGCTATGCAAATCAGAAAAGACGACATCAATAATTTAATGTTGGAGAACATGTGTACCTTAAAGTCGAATCAAGAAAGAGATAATTAAACCTAGGGAACTGTTCTAAGTTGGAATCAAGGTTTTTTGGTCCATTCGAAGTCTTAACTCGAATTGGACTAGTGGCATACAAACTGGCACTCCCTGCTAATTTAAAAATTAATAATGTTTTTCATGTTTCATTATTGAAAATATATATTCATGATCCTACTTACATAATTGATTGGAACATGGTGCAAGTGGAACCAAAAGTTGAGTTCCATGCCTTTAAAGGAAATAAACAATACTTTGGAACAGAGCCATCTCCCATGTAAAGGTGCAATGGAAGCACTTTATCCCTGAGGAGTCTACTTGGGAGTTGTAAGATGAAATCGAAGGAAATATTAACACTAAGGACAATGTNGAGGGGGGGTGGGGGGGGTGTGATATCCTCAAGAATTAAAACTTTTTATTTTATTCTTTTTAAAATAAATTTCCATTTATGGAAATTCATACTTGGTATAACTAAGACATTTAAGTGTTACATTTTCTATTATTGAACAACAGTTTGACTTGCCAACTGTTGTCTTTAATCGACATATGTATGAGACATAAATTTTTAATATATTTAATGCATGAAACAGATGGAACATTCAAGTTAAAAATAATTGAATATGACTTCATGAGTGGGAAACATGTTTGAGTTAAACCAGAGTTGATTTTAACAAGTGTCAGAAGTGGAGTTCTGTCACTGGAAGCCCCTAAAAATCATGGATTTATAAAGCTTGGAATTTCCAAGGAGGGAAATGAGTTCAAGGAAAAGGCCTAGGCACAATAAGGATAAATATAACACATGTGGGAGGCATGGTGTTGCTTGGTATATTGTGGAAATGAATACTTGTTGTGTGAGCACTCATGGTGTTAGGAAAATGATTTTTGTACTCTACAGAAGGATAGTGGCTAAGGAGTGAAGCTGAATTTTCCCTTATGGAGTCATGATCATGCTAGGGGGTTATTGGGACATGTAATCTTCGTTGTTTTGCATCTATGGTTGGGTGGAACCTGGTTGCTACATTTGTTTCTGGCCTCTTGTTAGAGATATGTATAATCTAGAATTCAGTTTACATATGCATCTTTTACATATAAATATTTTGTTAAATTGTAGAGATTATTATACTAAATGTGATTGTTTAAAGTTAAAGGAATATGATTATTTTCTATTAAATTCTATAGATTATCATGCCGTAGTACTATAGTATTTGGTATTATTACAATCATAGTAATACTTGGTAAAGTTTTAAAAATTATGTCTTAAAATGGAATATCATTTGTTTATATATATATATATATATATATATATATATATATATATAATATATATAATATGTACAAAATCAATGTTAATACAAATTGACACGCAAGGATTTAAAAAACTAGAAGTTGGAATATGTATAGATATTCTTATATATAAATAGGGATATCCTTAGTCTATTAAATAAATGAAAAATCCAATCCATGTGCGTTACAAAAGAATCCTATTTAATACAAAGAAAAAACCCTTTTCCCAAGAAATGTGTCTAATGTAAATTACAGATATATGTAAAACATATTTAACCATTTTTTTACATAAAAGTCATGAAATAGAAAAAAAATATGATTGAAAAATAAACAAAAATAAATCCAAACTGAAATAATTATCCATGATTTTGCTTTTATATACATAATCAAAGGTCTTATCTACACTATATAAACACAATTCGTGATCCTCGAAGTCGAAGTTGTGTTCTTTACAAGGGGACTACATGCATAGATTAAATTATAAACTAAATCAAATACTACAAATATATAAGACATCGTCGTCCATTCGGTAACCCAAGTACCTTCTAGTATTCATGAGTATCCTCGAGCATGGTATTTTCCTTCTCTGTGGGTAGAAACCAATTAAATAATTAGTATGTGCCCATTAAAATTTAAGAAAATCATATAACTAAATTATCATGTGAGAAACAAAAAGACATAACTTTTGGAAAGAAGGTCTGCGGTTGGAATGTTGGGAATGTATTTCATTTGCGTAGCACGAATATTCCTCCTTTCTTTTAATTGTTAAGGAGAAACTATTTAGCTAGTTATAAAAAGGAGAAGGTGTGAGTGACATTCTTTATACATGCTTATTTCCTATGGTTGTAAATCTTACCTATGAACAGGTGGAGTTGGATAAGGGAGGGAATTTCCATTTCCTGTTTGGAAACAAATGATTTGCATTACAATGTTTCCCTATCTATCTATCTATCTATCTATCTATCTATATATATATATATACTCTAATTTCGCATGAAATAAAAATAAAAAGTCTAGATTAATTAGCAAAAACATGACGAGAGGCGGGAAACAGATTAAAACCGATTGACCTCTTTCTTAGACGATGATATTATGATCGTATCTAGTGGGTTCCCTCACAATGAAGGATCCACCATTACTATTTAAATAGAAATCCCATTATGAAAAAAAAAAATCGAGTAAACACTTATGATTTATGTATATACAAAACAAATGTTCAACTTTTAGAACCCTTTGTACAATGAAAAGGAAAATATAAGCCATACTTTTACAAAACATTTACATTTGGAGTACTCAGGAAAAAAACATCCTTAATTAATAAAACGATTATCTTTAGGTTGAATACCAATTCTCTCTAAATGCTTATCAAACATAGAATCCGATGAGGAAAACGTTGGGTATTCATTAGTAACAAAACAAGTAAAACGAGTTCTCGTAGTTACGCAGGGAGACCTTCGAAGGTAACCCGTGAGAAATTAAAAATCACGAAGGACATAGTTCGAAGAAAAATCATTAATTCACAAGTTAACCAGGTGACACCGAGAATAAAATATAGAAAAGGAAAGAGGTATCTATATTATCTTAACATCCAAATCATTCATAAAATACGATGCTGCAAGCTACAATCCCTGTATTGACGAAAAACCTTTCAGTTTTTATAATAGGTCACCAAGGAAAGACCGACAAAGGAACTCTATGTATGAGGACTTAAGTTTACAAAGAATTTTCGATACTTGTAAATAAATTTGAAAGATAATCTAAAGAATATATATATATATATATATATATATATATATATATATATATTTTAAAGTATAACCCCTTTTACCAAGAATGTTCATTCTCATATAAAAGAAAAATAACACCGACCTTGTTCAGAGTTTGTCAAAGAAAGAGAGCCTTCCTTCTCCTTTTCATTTCGGTAGTGAAAATAATGGACATCAACTCACTCTAAGGAAAACCTCTTTACCCAACAAAACCACAAGCAAACTCTAAACAAACATCGAGAACACTGGAATATCACAGTGAGGAAACCTCTTCACTCACAAAATTCATAGAGTAAAATCAAAACCAATGTCTTGAAGAAAGGAAGAGAGTGATAGGGAAGAGTTGAGACCTTTTGAAAATGTCTTAGACCTCAAGCTCATCATTGTACTAAGATTGGAGAAATGTGATACAAAAGGTGGTGTAACCATCTGATTTCAAGGACGTGGAAGCATAAGATATGTTCATACTCTGCTAGCACCAACTATATGTACTACGAACTCTCAAAAGAGTAATGATTACCCCACTTTAACATATTGTATTAGAGGAAGGGTAATCCTCGAAGGCCAAGCTATTCATTTTGAGGCTTAAAATCAAACAATAAAATAACTAGGTAAAGTAAACCTCGATTTCTAATTAAGAAGGAGACTTTAATCTTTGTTAAGCCTAAGCCAATTCCATTTAAAGAACCAGCAACAGAGCAAGTAGCTTCGGTAGCTGACCTACTAGCAAGGCTATGGGAGAACCAACCAGTAACCACCTACTACCTAGGGGATATCCACCGACGAGAGAACTACCTAATGGATTTCTCACTAGGTTAGAACCACCAAGGCTAGTACCCAGATGGCTAGTACCTAGGTCATCGTTATGGATTTCTATAGTGAGTGGTAACCATCTAGGTCGGAAGGGCTATATCGTGACTGTTACCAAGTCCTACTATTAAATCATCCCTTCCAATTCGAGAAGCATCCGTTGAAGCAGATGATTCAGTAATTGATCCAACTTATCGAGCTTATCCACCACCTGGTTAACCACCACCTCGGTAAGAAGAATTTAATTGTTTCAAGGTCACTTTTGATAGCAAGATGAAGGAGGAGATAATAGTATTAATTTAATTTAATTTGCATTGTTCCAATGTATTAACTTTCAAAGAATACTTATATGATATTCCAATGTTAGGAAGTTAAACAAAGTAATGGTCCTAGTCAAATATTATCCTAAAGGTAATAAGAACATCATCACGTATAGATGGGAACAATGACATAAGTGTTAGTTTTAGCACTTTAAATATTTTTTTATTTTTTTTGTAATTTTAAGAGGTACATTACACGGAGAGAGAGAGAGGGAGGAGGGGGTAGAAAGTGTTTGTGCAAGAGTGTGGGAGGAAGAGAGTTTTAAACAAAGAGGGGAGGTAGAGAAAGGTATAAAAAGGGTGGAGGTAGGGAGTGATTGTGTTAAAGTGTGGGAGGGAGAGATAGGAAGACATAGAGGGGGATGGAAATTGTGTGTAAGAGTGTGGGAGGGAGAGAGAGGAAGACATAGAGGGGGGATATAAATTGTGTGTGCGAGAGTGTGGGAGGGAAAGAGAGGAAGAAAAAGATGGGAGGTAGAGAGTGAGTGTGTTAGAGAGTGGGAGGGATATAGAAGAAGACATATAGGGTGGGTAGAATGTGTTTCTGGGAGGGAGGGAGAGAGAGAGAGAGAAAGGAATAAAAGGGTATTATAGAGAGTGTGTGAGAGGGATAGAGAGGAAAATAATGAGGGGAGTAGAGAGAGAGGTAAATGTAGGAGAGGGGTAGATTTAGGAGAGATAGAGGAGAGATAATGGGTTGGGGGAGAGAGAGGGATGAAGGGGGATAGAGTGTGTCTGTAAGAGTGTGAGAGGGGGAGAGAGAAAGACAAAGAGGATGGGTAGAGACAGAGAGGGAGGAGGGTAGGGGAGGAGAGATAAAAGAAAAAGAGGAGGGGTATAGAGAGAGTGTGAGAGGGAGGAGAGATGTAATGTACCTCCAATTTAACATAAAAAAAAAATATTTTTGGTACATTAATACACAATATTTTTGTTTAATAAAATCGTAGAACGGATACTTTAATTTTTGCTCTGATTTAAGCCTAGTTATTTATTTGTAAAAGAGTAAAACCTTATGCCATACTAACTTAAGAACTTGTAAGAGAGGCTCGAAACGATTACTAGTACTTCTCCAACTCATATATTATTAAATAGATTCCAATACAATACATATATCCACATATATAATAGGACTCAAGTTTTAAATCCCTTATTAATATCAGGGTCTTTATATTTTTCTTACAAGTTCATACCCTTGAGAATTAATACTAGGACACCTACATAGTTGTATGTATATCAAAATTTATACTCTTAATGTAACACCTATCACGGAACAGGTTAATGATATTAATGACAATGCATGAGTCACTTCAATGTATTTTCTTTAATGGCTTCGTCGTGGTTATGACACTTTTAGTTCCCCATCATAACGATTGGAAAACCAGACCAATCCCGCATAATTCTCTGCATGACTACATTGCAACTAAATCTCATCTCACCAATGGAGGTAACAGAATGATAACTAACTCGAAGGTTAGCGACTGGCTAGTTCCACTTGGACAATCACAAAATGACTGTTATTAACTTTGCATCTTCATTGGTAAGGGAGAGAGATGTATCTGTCAGGAGGAATTAAATTTTTGTCCCTGTAATTAATTAGGGTACTCTAAACGCTAGTCCCGATGGATCTCCCACCGGCCGCTCCCAATCCTAGTGTGCCAACTTTGCCCTAGCACATGGATCATACCTTCAGTGTTTAATTTGAGTAGTACTTGTCTCCTCTTAGGTTTAGGCGGTTCCTCTCTTGCCATTGTGATTCCGAAGGGGAGGTTTCTGCATTATGCATTCCTCACCAGGGAAGGGATACCACCTTTGT
>JASDQU010735338.1:158294-207916 GCA_032191745.1 Picea mariana
CTCCCAATCCTAGTGTGCCAACTTTGCCCTAGCACATGGATCATACCTTCAGTGTTTAATTTGAGTAGTACTTGTCTCCTCTTAGGTTTAGGCGGTTCCTCTCTTGCCATTGTGATTCCGAAGGGGAGGTTTCTGCATTATGCATTCCTCACCAGGGAAGGGATACCACCTTTGTGATCAAATTTTGGTGAAGCCGATGGCACAAATGACTTCCTCGTAAGTTTCCAAGAGAGCTATCATATCTTAAATTGAAACCAGAGTTCAGGGTTTGGTTAATATGAAAACCTTTACTTCTTGTAACCCTTAATTTCATTTTAATGGCCCCCTTTTCTTGTGACGATAATGTTCGAAGTCTACGTATTTCTATTCTGGTACTAGTTGTAGATGAGGTTTTCCTAGTGTATCCTTGAGTCACTACTCTTTACCTCTTTAACCTATTGTTATACATCGTAGTCCGTTGTTTGTGTCCTCATGGAATTATTTCTACTTTTGATCGTGTGGCTAGTAGTTGTATTTGAAAGAATCTTAGAATAGTTTAGAGAATTCGTCTCCTATGCCAGGTAAAGGTTCTAAAAATAGGGTCAAGTTTGTCTCTTAACGTCTCTGACTTTATCTATGACTGATACATACTGTTTGAAGTATGATAGTGGGTTAACGAGGGTCTATCTCTTGTTATGTTAGAGTACCTTCCGCAAGAATTCTCTTGACTTTGTGTATGATGTTTTTCCCTATTCTCTTGAATCTGTTCGTAAAAGGGTTTATTAAGAAGGTGTAAACTTTGAACTCGCACTGCTATTATTTTATTTTCAAAGTAATTGATAAAAAAATATGATTCTCTGTATTAATGATGGGACTCTGGCTGTTGCGAGGGTACCCATCAGAAGTTCCAGGGACCATCCTCCCCCTCGGCCAGGGTCATTTATAAGACAAGGGCACGACAATAGGTGGATGTTGAGTTTCGGATCCTAAGTTGAGTATCACCAGACATAGCTGTGGTTACCAATTTACCTTTCAATCTAAGTTTAAAGTCTTACTCTGTATTTTGCTATTTTTTTTCAGTGATGAAACTTGAAGGGTTTATGACCACCCAAGGTGGAGGTGTTGGCCCCTACTCGTTGTGAAAAAGGTACTCGTGTTACGTGATAGTGGCTCTCAAACTAGTTGTTTGATTCCAAAGCATGGAGGCCATGTTTCTATTCGTAGCTTTATCTTGATATTAAGTAACGTTTCCCATGCTCTGATTTCCTGTATCGGATGTCTGAGGGTTAAACCTTGATTTGTTTTCATTATTGTTCCAATTAAGGGAAATGGGTACAATCATGCATGGTCTAGGGAAATAAACTATTATTTAAACACTAGAATTGGCGAAACTAGATCCAAGTTTAGTGTTAGAGGGAATTCTTTAATCTCTTAAGCTTATTATGAGAGGAAACTTGTTGTTTTAAAGAAAAAGATTTTCAGAAAAATTATCCTCAGCGTTCTGTTTGTTACCTTTGTAATTTCATGTATTCACGAATCTCTATCTAAGTTACATGAACCATCATTTATTGATTTCATTAATGTTTGTATGAATGATCTCTCGTTAATGCAGTTCTTATCTTCCAAACTTACCCAAAGATGATCGTTCAAGAAAGATAGTTTCACATCTCTATAATTCTGAGTTTTATCGATTCTTGTCCTTCAAACAATTTCAATTTTTTTTTTTAATAGATTGAGTTTACTATGTAATTTCCTAAATAGGTTTTTGTGAATAATAAGGAATTTAAAGTATATCTTACAATCTCAGAATTGTTTGCCCAAAACGTAGTAATTCTACAGTCATCAAATTTTAAGAACTTTTGTTTCTCTCAACAAGACTCTCGATGTAGTCGAATTGGAATACCTTACCTTTGTATACACAATAGTGACCGTTCAAAGAATATATAAGATGTATACATTATGTTTGTGTCGTGCATCGATATTGTATCTGCTAAAATCATTATTCACTTTCCTGTTGCAGGATACTAGCATAAATAACTTTTCATTTGTGTAATAGGAAATTCATATAATTATATCATTGGGTTTAGAGTGAGTTGCTCCCTTAGTTATGTTCATTCCCATGTACTTCATTATTCTGGTTCTATTCAAATCCAGCTGTATAGATAATTTTGTCGAGCAAATTCTGCCTAGGAATTAAATTGCAGAATTAAATGTATACTTGTAAATAGATTTTCTCTTCCAAATTCATTGATGCATATATATAATTCAACTTAAAGGATTTAATTACAGAGCTAGATATATACATGTAAATAGGTTTGTTCGTTTAAATCCATTGATACATATATGGTTCTTATTTAAGTTTTAATTTCAGGGAACATCTCGAGAACTTAATCATACAAATCCATTTGATTATTCTAGGAGGATATCAAATGATTTATAACTTTCGTACAGGTTCTAATTCAATCGTAGAGGCTTCCAAGAGATGATTTCAGAAATGATTTATAACTATTCTATAGTAGAGTGGACTGCACATATTCATGTAATTGAATAATCTTCGCTCAGGTTATTGGATTCATACAGATTTTAATGATTTCACTATATATGTAACTAATTCATCCCACATAGACAAAAATACTTAAATTTAGATACAACCAATACCTTACATCAATTATACGATCATTAAAATAGATAAAGAGAATCATTTCAGTTCAGATTTAGCATGTATAGTGCATGAGATATAAAATCATTCAGACATATAAGGATTAGAGTGACATATCTAAACTAACTCGCAGAAAGACAAAGGGAACAACCATGTTCCTACCAACCGTAGAACTGAGTAGCCAAAATCACTTGCACAGTTCACCCCCTAGCCTGACCATGAGTCCATGAGGGAAGACTTGAAAACAAAACTCCTTCTCAACAATGAATTTCAGTTCTAGCAGGTTCCTCTTGCCTCACACTCAATCCGCAGTGTTCATAACAGCAAGAAAACCAGTAGTCTCCTTTCCCGAGCATACTCGGCAGCATCCTACCTACTCACATATGCTATTTATCAATTTTCCTAGGTCTTTTTCCCTCCCTTGGGGATTTTTACAGCTTTCTAAATCCCTGATTTTTCAGGGGTTGCTAATGGCCAAATCACTAATTTCCCACTTGTAACAATCAGTGTAGGGGTATTTCCAACATGTTCCCCACTCATGGAGTCATGGTCAGCTAAATTCAACATGGTTGTTCCATTTGTCCTCCTCCAATCAATGTAAAATATTATGTCTTCATACAAGTGTCATAGTCAAATAGTTAGTTGGGTCAAATCAGGTCTTTGCCTAAAAGTCATAATAATTAATTACAATTATTAAATTCAAAATTCGAAATTTCCATAAATGGTAAAAAATTTCCAAATTCGAATTTACTAAAAACAAAATA
Organism: Picea mariana; assembly: GCA_032191745.1. Lineage (NCBI taxonomy): Eukaryota > Viridiplantae > Streptophyta > Pinopsida > Pinales > Pinaceae > Picea > Picea mariana. The sequence continues at coordinate 161,697 of JASDQU010735338.1, forward strand.
AATTTAAATTTCAAAAAGATTTTATTTTATTGGGGATATCACAAGAGGGAGACAAATACATAGGTTAGAGAGAGGGATAGTGAGAGGAAGGGAATAAGATAAGGAGACATAGAAAGGGGGTAGAGAGGGAATTAGAGGAGGGGGGGATACATAGGGAGATAGAGAGGGGGAATAGAGAGTTAAAGAGGGGAAAATATAATGATATTGTGACTAATAATGAGGAGAGAGAGTAAGGGTGGAATAGAGAGGGGAGTGAGGGAAAAAGGGGTAGAGAGAGAGAGAGGAATATGGTGGGATAGAAAGGGAGTGAGTGTGAGAGTATAAGGCATGTCAAGGTAAGGTCTATCTCTAGGTCTTTCCATGCCTTGTGATGTCTAAGTATTGACATGTCTGGGTCTTACCATATATAGGAGTGTGAGGGAGATAGAGGGAGACGAACAAGGGGGATAGAGAGGCATAGTGAGAGGGAGATAGAGAGGGGGGTAGACGTAGCAGAGGGAGGAGAGATTTAGAGAAGGAAATGTTTTATAAGAGGGTGTGCACGTTATTAGAGAATGTGTGCACTCCTAGAGCAAGTGTAACCTCCTAGAGTGAGTGAGTGCTCTTAAGAAGACATATGCATTCTTTTGAATTCAATTTTTTTGGGCCAGATTGACAAGGCATATGTTGAATTGGTTGGATCGTATTTAGGGTCAGGATGACAAACCTAGTGGTTTGGTTTGCAAATTGATGAAAACCTCTATTTTTACGAATACCCCTCTATATATGTCTCTGACACTATTTTTATATAGGCTAAACAATTCATTTGTTGAAGAAACTATAGAAACAGATCGAGTTGGCTATGCGGATTTGAAATATATAATTTTTTTTAAATAAATATTGTTTACTATTTTTAATCTATTTTTTTCTTCACATATATCAAAATCCTAGAATACATACCTCTATTATTTATATTGTAACTTTTTGTCAAGTTAACCATTTATCAAATGAGTTATACGTGACACTAGAGGAGACTCATATCTACGATCTAAAAATAAAATATTTTTTTTTATCATGTTAAGACCCTCTTAGCCTGCATGAAGAAAATACATGTAATTTCACGCATATGTTGACTTTGATAATTTAAAAAATATATAAAATTAATATTAAAATTTCCCAAAAATATACAACATAAGAAAAATGGGTTTTCTACAAGTATACAAGTTTTTGGAACGAAATTTTTTCATTAAAATACTCAACACCTACACAAACAAAAATATAGACCTTGTATTTTGTTGGAAAAATAAGATACCATTTTGAGAAGAAATCAAATTTGACCTAGCTATTCACAATGTATATGAATAGAAGTTGTTTATTCAGAAAGCTAATTCAATTTCCTACATTTCATCTTCTTACACCATATTCAAATTCATTGTAAAAGAACTTGAATAACCCCTCCAAGTTAACATATTGTTGTTTTTCCAGGTTTGCATTGCCACTAACGAGTCATGAGAGACCATCATTAACTTGCACTCACCCTAATACTTTATTAAGTCTATGCATTAAAGCTATGTATTAATACTTTAATAAATTATAAGGTTATGTTTGACCTATTAATTTATTATTAGTGTATTAATACTTTAGTAATGTATTATTAATTCATTTAATGTATTAAATGTATTTTTACTATAATAATGTATTACTTCATTAGTGTATAAATAATTTAGCAATTTATTAATTAATAATGTATTAATAAATTAAGACATTACATATTACATTGATGTAATAATGCCATGCATAGTCATGGTCATGTTCATCTATAGACAACAATTGTCAAGCATGGTTAACCATTGTCAACCACACTCAAACATGGTCATGGTCAACCAAATTCAACCATAATCAAGGTGAAGAGAAGTTAACCATGTTCATGGTCAACTATAATTAACCGAGGTCATGGTCAACCAAGGTTAACCATAATTATCCATGGTCAAGGTCAACCATAGTCAAGCTTTCCTTCCTGGAGTCAACCAAGGTCTACCAAAGTTAACCATAATCTTCGTCAACCATAAGAAACCATAGTCATGGTCAACCATACTCAACCACGGTCATCGTCAATTTAGGTATTACTGTATTAATACTTTAATAGTGCATTATAGATGTATTTCTACTTATAACTCATCATCTACAAAGTTCTACATGATTTTCTATCAATGTTCTTATAAGAAATATAAATTATTTAATGATTTTCTATCAATGTCCTTAGAAGGAGTATAGTTCATCATCTACAAAGTTCAAGATTATTTTCTACCAATGTCTTTAGAAAAAACAAAAATAATCAACTATGAAGTTTAAAATGATTTGGTATCAATGTTGTTAGAAAAAGTATGATTCTAAGTTGGATTCTATGTAATACATCACATCAGTTCAAAGTTCCTATCTTTGTGACAATGACAAAAAAAATATCAGATTTTTTTCTTAAAACTTGGCCAAAAATTCTTTTGTAATGTGTCAAACATAAACCAACCTTGTCATGTGACAAACATAACCACACATTGCAATATTATCAACAAAAGAAAATGTTGCAACATGATGAACATAATAATGTTGCAATGTCACGAACATAGTAGCATCACAATCTAACAAAAATAGTAACATCAGAATGTGTCCAACATAGCTATTTCGTTGCAATGTGACAATCTTTCTTTCTTCATGGATTCCAATGCTCTCTTCCTTATAGAAATAATTATAGACGTTATATTCGACATAATCATCGGGTGGGAGGTTTAGTGTGTCCTTTTTCCTTCCCGCTCCTAAATCATGAAATTCACAATAGTTGACATTGCATTACTATGGTATAGGTTGATTCTTGTAGAAACTCTAGTAGTCATGTTGGTACAAGTGTTACCTCCATTTCAGTGATAAGTGAGAGAGTGAAAATGGCATGACTTGGATCCCCCAAAATAAAGACTCACTTGTCTTTCTGGTCATAAGAGAACTACATAAATGCCGAGTCGTTGCAATGTGGTGATCATAGCCTTATTGTGAAAATGTGGCGAATGTAGCCTTATCATGAAAATGTGACAAACATAGAATTATCGTCGCAATGTGGCGAACATAGACTTATTGTGGAAATGTGATGAACATAGCGTTGTAGTCACAATGTGATGCAAATATCGTGTCATCACAATGTGACGCACATATCCTATCATTGCAATGTGACACAAATATCATGTCATCACAATGTGACGAACATAGCCATGTTGTTGCAATGTGATGAACATAGTCTTCTCATCGCAATGTGAAAAACATAACCTTCTCATGACAATGTGATGAATATTACCTTCTCGTCTCAATGTGAGAAACATAGTATTGTCATTGCAATGTGACAAACATAGCCTTGTCATCATAGTCTGACAAAAATAGCTTCGTTGTCACATGTCATTGTAGTGTGACAAAAACAGTCTTGTTGTCACATGTCATCGCAATGTGATGCAAATATCCTAATCAACTTAGGATCTTCATCATAATGTGATGAACATAACCTCGTGATGACAAGGCTATGACATCAATGTCACATTTCAATGGTATTAATACTGTATTAATACCGTATTAATACATAGACTATGTTCGACCTATTAATGTATTATTATTTCGTTTAATGTATTAAATGTGTTTTTTAATGTATTTTTACTATAATAATGTATTAATGTATTAGTGTATAAATAATTTAGCAATTTACTAATTAATAATGTATTAATAAATTAAGACATTATAGTATACATTAATGTAATAGTGGCATCCATAGTCATGTTCATCTATGGACAATAATAGCCAAACATAGTTAACCATTGTCAACCAAAGTCTACCATAGTGAAGGTCAACGAAACTTAACCATGGTCATGATCAATCATAATTAACCATGATCAACCCACAATTAACCAAGGGTAACCATAATTATGCATGGTCACTCGCAAGCAAGTTTATGGTCAATCATAATTAACCATATCACCCATAGTTAACCTTTCCTTCCCAAAGTCAACCAAGGTCTACCAAAGTTATAGTCACTATCAACCATAAGAAACCATGGTCATAGTCAACCATACTCAACCATGGTCATTGTCAATTTAAGTATTAATGTATTAATACTTTAATAATGCATTATTAATGTATTAATACTTTATTAATGTTTTAATGTATTCATACATAAATATATTAATATTAATTTTTTAATATCAATGTTAATGTTAATATCAATTCATACATTAATACATACTATTGATAATGTATTTATTAATATAAATTAATACTTTAATTTATACATAAAATTAATATAATAATGTATTATCAATGTATTAATACTTTAATAATGTATTACTATTTTATTGATATATTAATACTTTAGGAATGTTTTAATGTATTAAAAGTTTAATAATGTATTAATTAGTTAACACATTAAAGGATAGATAAATTTATTAATGTAATGTATTAATACTTTATTTTATATCTTATGTTAATGTAACAATTAATTAGTACATAAATATTTTAATGTATACATTAATATTATAAATTAATTAATACATTAATTATCTATTAATATAACAATGCTTGCCATCAACTAGCAACAACTACATTTAAGTAAAAAGTGGTTGAAATGCACAGATTGGATGTTGAATGGAGTAATTTCTCTCTCATTTACTTACTTAGTGGCTTAATCGCATGTTGCCCAAGGTGAAACTCCATCCGCGGAGTTATGAAGTTGCTTATAACCTTAATTTTCCCTTTCAATGTTTTTTTGAAGTTCCCATCTATTTAATTACTATAATTAATATTTTAATGTATACATTAATATTATAAATTAATTAATACATTAATTATCTATTAATACAACAATGCTCACCATCAACCAACAACAACTACATTTAAGTAAAAAGTAATTGATATAAACAGATTGAATATTGAATGGAATAATTTCTCTTCATTGAATGGAGTAATTTCTCCCTCATTTACTTGCTTAGTGGCTTAATCGCATGTTGCCCAAGGTGAAACCCCATCCTGGGAGTTATGAAGTTGCTTATAACCTTAATTTTCCCTTTCAATGTTTTTTTGAACTTCCCATCGATTTAATCGCTATAATTAAGCATTGGGGATTACATTTTTGACCTTATTACTCTCTGAGATTGCCTGTTATCTTTAAAGAGAGACAATCCACATGACAGATCGCCTGGTCGCCTTAGAGAGAGACAATCCACATCTTTTTCAACCGTCCCCTCTTTTAAAATTTCGAAAGTCTATGGTGGACTCGTACCCGGGCGGCAGTACTGCCGCAACCACCTCCTTCCGAGATGTCGCCAAACTCAATTTACCACACGGCATAACTAAAAAAAACAAAATGGAATCCACAGCAGGACGAAGAAAATCACCAACCAGCATTTTCTTCTTAGTTAACTGTCATATCCCTCCACAACAGTCAACTTCTGAAGAACGAATTTCCATGAGTTTGGCAATTACTATTCATTGTAAACAAATCACCATCCTCATCCCAAATGCAACTTTTCAGATTCCAGTCAGATAGAACTTTCAAAAGTTGAATGTCGCGATACACGAAAATTCAAACTGGATATTTGTCTGCATATCTATAGAATCACCGACGTCTCCGATTAAACCTAAATTCAAAGCGTAAGGAGAACTGAACCGATCGGCGATTTGAATGTAAATTGTTTGTTCATTTGGGTAATTTGGGACTCAATCGGAAAAGTCAACAAAATTACTCAAATTTAAGCTAATTCTGCATTTGACTTTTCTATAGACCCAATTACATTGGATTCCAAGTCTGTATTCGCATCAACCTAAAAGGATAGCCAGATACAGAACCGCAATCTCAGAAGGAATGCCCGGCRCTGGGAATTTTGAGCATTTTATTCTGCAATACAGGGAGGTGTAGTGCAAGTCCACAAGGTGGTGATTATATTCTTTCTTTTTAATTGYAATTCACTGGTGTCAGAGATTAAATTGGTGTATGAGATTTCTTGTTTATGGGATAAGGGCTCAACAATTTGATTGGCAAAGTTTATTAAGGTATATATACCCTACCCGCTCTGGATTTAAACTTGTGAACTCTTAGGAAGAAGCACATGTTCTTAACCATTAAACCTATTAACCATTAAACCCACTCAAAATGTATATAATATAGCCAAAGCACATGTTCTTAACCATTAAACCTATTAACCATTAAACCCACTCAAAATATATATAATATAACCAAGCTTTAAGACTTTGAACTGGGTAGCCTAAATTGGATTCTCACGTAATTCAGGTTTTGACATAGACCTCCCACCGACTTACATGCTGTAATTAAGTGTTCGGAATATATTTTTCACTTTATTACTCTGCGATTGCCCAGTCTCTTTAGAGAGCGACATTCCATGTTTTTCCCTTAACAGTCCTCCTTTTGAAATTTCCGAAGTATATCGTACCCGACAGCCTTACTGCCGCCATCGCCTCCTTCATGGAAATTACCCACAACTCGATTCACCACACGATAACTGCAAAATTCAAAAAGCGAAGAAGAAAAATCACCAACCAGACTTGTTTCATAAATAAATTTCTGAAGTGTATTATACCAGGCGGCACTACCACCGCCATCGCTTCCTTCCTGGAAATATCGCAAGACTCAATTGACCACACGATAGGTGCAAAAAACGAAAGGCGGAGAAGATATCCGTTGCTGTACGAAGAAAAACAGCGAACCAGCCTTGTTTCATAGATAACCGCCACCTCCCTCTAAGATACCGAATATTCAGTCTTCGTAATTACCAACCATTGTAAACAAAATCACCATCACCATTCCTATTCCCATTCCCATGAGGATCAATTTTAAAGGTGGGTTATATTTCAGTTTGAAGTGGTGTTAATTTAACTCTTTTACTTTGATGAGTAAAAATCTGCCATGCTTATTATTTCATTAAAAAAACCATTTCTTAAAAACAATATATATTTTAATATTAATAATTATTATTATGTAAAAATCTACCATGCTTATTATTTTATTAAAAAAAAATATTTTATAAAAACAAAATTAATATTTATTTTAATATTATTAATTATTATTGTAATAAAAGTAATGTTAATTTTTTATTTTTATTTCACTATAAAACATGATTCCTAAGAATTAGGATATATAGAGGAGTTAANGGTGGGTTATATTTCAGTTTGAAGTGGTGTTAATTTAACTCTTTTACTTTGATGAGTAAAAATCTGCCATGCTTATTATTTCATTAAAAAAATCATTTCTTAAAAACAATATATATTTTAATATTAATAATTATTATTATGTAAAAATCTACCATGCTTATTATTTTGTTAAAAAAAAATATTTTATAAAAACAAAATTAATATTTATTTTAATATTATTAATTATTATTGTAATAAAAGTAATGTTAATTTTTTATTTTTATTTCACTATAAAACATGATTCCTAAGAATTAGGATATATAGAGGAGTTAAAAAAATAAAAAAAATTAAAAAGATTATATATCCTAAGAATTAGGATATATAGAGAGGAGTTATTGGTTCAAAATTCTTTATTGTAAGGTTAGTTAGTAGTTATGGTAGGAAAACAATTATTAAAAATTAAAACATAATATATTGAAATATATATAAAGTATTTAATTTAAAAATATAATTGTAAAGTATGTTAATAAAAATAAGAATTTTTTGTTGTAGAGATCTACTTAAAAGAAAGATGTTTTTTAATCTAATTAATTATAAAATAAGTTTCAAAAACATTCTCTAATAAATTTCAAAACAATGTGGATATTAAATTTTGATTTTTTCTAACAAAGCCTAATACTTCAAAAATATAATTTAATATTTTAATAAAACATTTTTTGTATGTTTAATTTAATTAAGAAGAAATAATTATACATTAATAAGTACTATAAACCACTTTTATTTTAAAACTTCAATAAGTAAACAATTTTATTGATTCCTAAAATTAGTTAATAGTTATTCTTATTCTAAAAAAATTATAATTAAAAATTAAAACATAATATATTGAAATATATACAAAGTATTTAATTTTAAAATATAATTGTAAAACATATTAATAAAAGTATGTTTTGGTGAATAGATTTATGTAAAAAAAATATATATTTTTAATCCAACCAACTAAAAAATAAGTTTCAAAACACTCCCTAATAAATCCCAAAACATAGTGGATATTAACTTTTCAATCTTTCAAACAAACACATAATGTTTGAAGGATATCATTTAATAGTAGAATGAATCAAATTTTTTTTTTTATGTTTAATTAATTAAGAAGTATGTACACATTAATAATTAATATAAAACAATTTTCACTTTAAAATTTCAATTATTTTTTCATATTACTTTAAGTAAAAAAGTTTGATTGAGACTTTTTAGTCAAAATTTCTAAAAGTTTGATTGAGACTTTTTAGTCAAAATTTCTAATAACATCAACTATCATGTGATTTTATAAATTTGTCTTTAAAATTTTCACATTTAAAAACTCAACTAAATAAATATGTTTTTTTATGGAATGCATTGAAAATATTCTAATTTGAGTGAATTAAAATTTTTCATTAAAAAATATTAAGAAAGTTTTGATATTCCATTTTAAAAATGGCAATCTATTCATTAAAAATTAATAGTTGTTAAAAAATGTAAAATTATGTTGTAGAAAAATATTATTTTTTTATTAGAATTATGATTAATTCGTACAATTTAAATTATATTCATAATTTTCATGTAAAGTGAATTTCAATGATACAAATCTAGAATCAAATTCCTATATTAAGAAATACAATGTCCACACAATATTAATTTAATTGTATTTATAATTTTTTTTTTTAATGTAAAATGGGTTTTAATGATACAAATTTAGAATCAAATTCCTATATTAAAAAATACAATGTCCATAAATTATTATTAATGTTAATTTAAAAAAAATTTGTTAGACATTTATGTATCTACTCGAGACTACCTATTTGAAAAAGACTATTTATCAAGTTATATAATTAAGATAATGTTCATTGCTTAGCATATAACATTCAACCATAAGTGTAGCTAAGTTATTATACCCATGACTATACCAATCTATGGTAGATATTGAAATTAATGATTAAAATATTAAAATTAATTGTTAGATATATACAAATTTATATTCATGAAACATTAAAATTAAAAAATATAAATTCTAAAAAAATAAAAAATAAAACTAATAAAATGTATCAAATATTAATAATTAATAACAATTACCAAATATACAGCTTGAATGGGCCTAATGGTTAAGAATATGTGTTTTTTCTTAAGAGATTACATGTTCTCTTAATTATTATTATTATTATTATTATATTAATAACTAATTACACTTATCAAATATTAAGTTAATTTATATATATTGTAATATTTTGAAATTCATTTAACCACATCCTACCTTGAATTTCAAATATTTATTTTAAAGTATTATATATTAATGAATTGCATTATTTAATGAGTTTTATGAATGAAATAAAATAAAAAAGATCTTCATTTGCAAATGAAACCTCCCATTTCATCCCTGGTCCCATCCCAAATGCAATTTTTCTAATTGCAGTAAAACTAGCACAACCACTTTGATAATGTGGTTGATATACGCCGACCATATCAACCACTCTACAAACCTTCAGCTCCTACACAACAACATATAACAAACCTTCGGGAAGTTGAAAGGTATCTAGTAAAAAAAATCTAAACAAAACAACATAAATGCAGTAAAAAAGACAAATCACAATAGTCACCATAGTAAATTTTGAATATGATTAAGTAAAAGTAAAAAAATAAACATGTAAACTGATGTTTTTATAATAGTGAGGAAGTTAGTGGTTGAAATCACAACCATTGATTTATTGGAACCACTAAGAATATTCCATCAATATTTAATCTTGGCCATACAAAACTGATTAAACACTAAAAACCTATTAAATGTGATAAAATCAAACTTTTAGAATTGTAATGTCACCACAGACCAGCTTTCAATCATATATTTGTCATGCATATCTATAAAATCACAAACGTCTCTAAGTAAACCCAAAGTCACATGCCAACGACACAATTTATGCATTATTTATTTATTATTAATAAGATGTTTGGCTTTGACAAAGTTTATATAGCAGATTACATTGGACTCTAGAGTCTAAATTTGCTTCCAAACTAAAAGAGATAACCAGATTTGGGAATGCAATTCCAGATGGAAGGCCAGGTGCTGGCAGTTTTGATGATTTTGTGTGTTTTGTTCTGTAATACTCGGAACTTGTGTCGTGCAGCCCACAATGATAGACTTGTGAATATAGGTGTTGTCTTGAACTACAATTCTTGGGTGCGAAAAGTAGCCAAAACCATAAAGACACCCAACTACTCAATGACTCTCGCATGGTTCTTCACTTTCGTGACACGCGTGGTGATGCGATTCAGTGGGCTTCGACAATTAATTTACCTATCTTCGTTATTTTCAATCCTAGGTTGTATTTTATACATATGCATATAAAACAACCCGATTTGTGAGATTGTTTGTTCTTATTCATTCTGTTATAATGAATGAATCTCCCTTGGTGTGAGATACCCCACTGCCCTGAGAAAATGGATGGATTCAAAAGATGTAACTAATACAAAAAATCAAGAGAAAACGAAGACATTCAATATTCGCCAAAGAAATGAATCAACATTATCATTTTCTTAATTACTTTCTTTAAATTATTCTATGATCCCCTTGCTAGACAATTTTATATTAAATATTATTTATGTTTTTTTTTTTTTTGGTAAAAATTGCTCTTGATCTATTGGAAAAGGATGTGATAGCAATAATTCGGCCAAAATCCTTTGAGATTGCAAAATTCATATTACATCTCGGAGATGCATCCAAAGTCCGAGTCGTTTCCTTCTCTGTTACTAGTCCCTTACTCTCCAACCACAGAATTCCATGTTTTGTTCACATGGCACATAGAGATTCCTTGCAAATGCAACCAATTGCAGCCCTAGCTCAAGCCTATGGCTAGAGAAGAGTTACATATGTTTATTCCGATGACGAATTCGGTAACAGTGCAATCACCTCATTAAGTGATGCACTTAGGAAGGTTGGGTCAGAGCTAGAATATAGATAAGTCATATCACTAAATGTTGACCAGGTATCCATCGGAGAGGAGCTAACCAAATTAATGACAATGGAATCCAGAGTTTTTGTTGCTTACATGCAGTCTGATCTTGACTCAAAAGTCCTTATGGAGGAAAAGCGATTCAGAATGGTGAATATTGGTTACATCTGGATAACTACAGATGAATTTACCAGCCTTTGGGATATTCTATTAAATTTTTCTTCCATGGCATACATGCAAGGTCTCTTAGGAGTCAAAACTCATATCCAAAATTCCAGCAAGCTTACAGATTTCCTTCCAAGGTGGAAACACCAATTTAGACTTGAATAGCCTTGCGAAGAAAAGGATGAGATAAATTTCTACGGTTCATTTCCATACAATGTCGTCTGGATGATATCTCGGGAAATTGGTAGTTTAGGAAACATAAGTTTTAATTTCACGAAGCTCACAAATTCTTCGCCAATTTCTACTCAACCTAGCATCTTTCGGGAAGGACCACAGTTATTGACAGAGCTCCTCAAGACAAACTTTAGCTGTGTAAGCGGATTGATTCATCTTCACGATGGAGAAATTATGGGTTCTCCTTATAAAATAGTGAATGTGGCATGTAATAGTTAGTGTGTAGTTGCGTATTGGAATAATATAACTCAAGTCTAAAAACAACTTCCCTCTGGTGCATCATCGTTGTCCTGCGACCATACATCCATAGATGAACTTAAAAATGTCATTTGGCCTGGTCCATCTACAAAAGTGCCTCGTGGTTGGCAACAACCAACCAGTGGTAAGAGGTTGAAAATTGGAGTTTCCCTAAACCATGGGTTCACTGATTTTTTTTCATAGAAGCATTTGACAATAGTTGTAACCAAAGAAACGTCATTGGTTTTTGTATAGATTTATTGGTTTAAGGTGGTTATGAATACACTGGATTATGCACAGCCTTATGATATCATTTCCTATGATCTCATTTACTATGGGGACAAGAACCATGCACACTCCTATGATAACCTTGTCTATCAAGTTTATCTCAAGTTACCTTTTATTAGCACTAGGAATCATCCTCATATTGCATACAAGGTTAGCCCAATACCCATCAGGTTATGTGTAAATGTAAATGAGTTTTAAAGAGGTCAAATGGATAAGATTCAAGAGAATAATGTTTTAACTCAGAAATCTGGGCTAGCATGCAGAAACATTTGAGGTCTTGATCAACTTCAGTCAGTAAGTGGGAGTAAAGGTGAATACAGAGAAGACTTTGGTGAGGAAAATGTAGAGGTTTGCTATGGACATCATGTCTTAAAGTAGCCTAAGGAGGAAAAAATCAAACACAATATCTTCTTAAATTCAAAGTTTAAGGAAACTAAAGAACATCATAACAATACTATAATCAAGCATTCATCATAATATCACTACAACAATCCATGTCAATCATTCAATCATGAATACTTTAGTATCACAGGAAAATAAGTTGGAGTAAGAAAGATGACTTATATTAATCATGAAGTCTCAAATCAAGTACATAACAAGTTAACCAATAGCTTCATCAAAATGTTACAAAATAAGAGAGCCTAGCTCAACCATTCAAACCTAGTAAAGAATTTGGACCATCTATTAATAACAAAAAGGAAAGGAAACGACTGGCCTTCCTCCCATGAAATTTTCCAAATAGTTATTTCCTCTAACAACTAAGCTAACAACTGTGCTACAAAAAAGGAAAATGTTGGCCACTGATCCAACCAACTTTAAACTGACTTGATCTTCTTTGATGTGCATCTCCTTGCATGACAAGTGTCCTGCAAGGGCTTGTAAATTGTCATCATGCTACCATCTACCATCTCAGCCATTCTCCACATCATCAACCACTCACAAGGATGATAATTTGAACCCCTTGATTCCTGCTACCTGTCGGTAGCATCATTTGGTAGTGCTCTGGGTAGCGAGATTTTGTAGTGCCTCCACTAAATTCTTTGTAATTCTGTAGTGCAACCTCCGAAATAGGTCTGCAGATTGGGTAGCACAGAGCCTGTATGTCTCTGTGAGAAATTCATCCTCTGTTAAAATTTTGGTAGCACCAAAGCCTCTGTAATTCATTCTCTATGTGAATTTCGGTAGCACCTGCCTATGTATCTATGTGAAATTCGGTAGCACCAATGCTAAACTAATCTTTCTAAATGTGTAGCGATCGACCTCAAAACAAATTTGGTAGTGCCCTGATGAATTCACAGCACCATCATTTCACTTCTTAAAATATTTCGTATCACCCCAAGAAGTTAGCAATGCCATCGCTACGCCTGTCTTAGCATATTAGGTAGCGCTATAGGTAGCAGACTGGGAGTACATGTGAATTAGACAATTCCGTAGTGCCATAGCACTACAGAATGTGTGTGCTATTTCTTTTGAACAGATTAACTCTTTTCAAAGAACCCAAAACCCTAAGTAGTATGCATTAGAAGCCTGTAAATCATGTATAAGTGGAAAAAAAGTAATACTTCATTAATCACTTATACTTGCAAAAAGGGAGTATTCTAAAAATGGAGTTCACCTTTCACCAATCACTTCATCAACCTGACACTCCTTCTTTTGGAAGGAGGACTTCCCTTTGGCACATCAACATGATTCCCTTTAGTAGTAATAGGCTTCTTCACTAGAGCTATGCTTTTCTTGGATACTGGTTTCTCCTTTTCAATAGTAGCATCAACCAACACATTCAAGTTTCTTTAAGCCTTCTCATCCTTGAATTTTTGCAACTCTGCTTTGAGATTTTTGTTCTAAGACTGAAAGTCTTTGTTTTGCCTATAAAGGTTCTTGAGTTTCCTATGGAGAGGTTGGGCTTTTCTTGCTGCAAATCTTGATAAATCAAGAGTGTGTTTGTAACCATCCATGATCTCTTTCATCTTAATCCTTTCAGATAGGGCTTCATATTTCAGATGATCCACCTCCTTCCTAGACTCCCTGATATGTTTAATCAATATTTTGAATGTCTGGTTGCTAGGTGTAGTGGTGATGTGGACAGTCTCAATAGGCTTCGTCATGGTTTCATCTTCCTGCTGCACAGGGACTACCTCCTCCATCTCAACAAGATTCTCAATGAGTTTTCCCTCATCTTTATTTTTCTTCAGAATGGAAACCTGTGATAGGGCTTGCATTTCAATAGCGTCCTTGAGAACTGATGATCTTGTGAAACGTCTTCTGACTTTTGTACTAGTTGTTGAAGGATATGAAGAGAAGTGTAAATTCCTTCCTTTTTTGGTTGCGACTTTAGTAGAGGAAGGGACTTCTTCTAATTCTGGTGCAAGAGGGGGTTAAAGGTCTCTTTGTGGAGAATGGTAGGCCTCCTTCTCTACCTCTACAACTTCCTTAATAACCTCCTAGTCTTGAGTAGGGGCCTCACTCTTTCTTTTCTTGCTAATTCCTTTTGGAGTAGTACTAGTGGATGACAAGGGACTTGGTATCTTTGACCGAGGAGTAGTGGTTATGTCCAACTTCAAGTGAGTAGAAACAATAAATTGTTCCCATGAGATGTTCCTCTTTCTCAGTTCTTCTGAAACCAACATTCTAATCAACCCAAAATGAAAAATACTAGTATCCACGGCCTTTGATTTGGATTTAACTCTATTTGACATTTTCCCTATGCTTTTCAACAAATAGAAATGAATGTTCATTTCATCTTTGCCAGTAAAATGCAGCAGAAGCCTTATATGGTACTGGTATAGTGTATTAAAGATACCTTCACATGTGAAGTACCTTTGGATGATCTTCAACACCTTATCAAACTCTTCAACTAGATGACTTCTTGGTACCCCATTGGACAAGTTGTTAGTTTGATATTTTGTCTTAAGGAAGTCTTTAGAAAAGGTTGCATTCAAAGACATGGATTTAAACCATTTCTCTCATGTGATAGGAATCCTTGTGGCTGCTAAAATAGAGGTCTGAGACACCTCAAAATCTAGGTCCCCTACCTTAGTCTTCAGGCCATCAAAATGTGAGACAAATTGTCTTTCCACATCAGGATGAACCCTCTGCATGTTTTGGCAGAAAGTAAGGGAGCCCACCCATTGAAAAAGTTCTCTAGCCATGGGCCTGCCTCAAATAAATTCATGTATGTGGGCTCAGTTCTAACCATAGTACCTCCCTTGTGCAACTTATTCTTCTGAGGTGTATCCATAGTTTATGATGAAAGATTTAAAATCTATGTGTAGTGATGACCAAGAAAGAAAAAGATTCAGACTTCAATAAGAATTAGATAGTGAATAATGGCTTCCCTTTTGCAGGAATACAATAGTTGCAAATTTCCCTTCCTTTGACTATTTACAGATCTTAAAGAAGAGGAATAATAATCTGAAGGAGGATATCACTACAATAGTCTATGAAAACTAGCTAAAAACACTACATTTCAAATGGTAGAGGAAGAAGAGGAAAAGGCAACGTAGTTCAACAGTGATTTTAGGTAGCACAAAGCGCAAACAAGAGGTGAATTTTGCTTGGGTATTGAAAACTCGGGAGCAAGGTAAATGAATGTATTAAAACTGAAAACTAGGGGATGGTGATTGCAGGTTTGGGTGAAAGAAGGACTGATAGGAAAGTGTGAGGGAAAAAACCTCCTCCAATTCTGTAGGCACGATCGCTACCAAAACTACAAGTGATAATTACTCCTTGAAATTGATATGCAGATGAAGGACACCACGGAATACCTGGGGAATGATGATAAATCGGAGTTCAATGAATGATTAGGAGAGTATTACAAGAAACTTAGCCTCTGAATCCACCTCATCATCTGATCCTATAGTTCCACTGCCAATTGGTTCAAACTGGTAGTTTTTGTAGCGCAGAGTTTTGAACTTTCAAAATTTGAAAACTGTTAGCAAGCTCATAAAGACTAACTCTTGGAAGGCATCTTTTAACTAACCATGGTGCTAAAAAAAATGCATACATGACATCAGCGCTATAATAACAAATCATGGTAAAGGATGAAGGATAGGGAGTGCACTATGGAAACTCCTAGTGAGTTGGTAGAGCTCCCTTTTCAAAAAATTGATTTGACCATTATAAGAGGAAAAAGGGATAGCATGGAAAGGATATGAATGTATGAGTGAGGAGAGTGACATGTCAAGTCAAGTGAGTCATGGGGTGAGTCAGGCTTAGTGTCAAGTCATGAAGGGGGTCAAAACATAAGCCAAGAAAATGAACCTAGGCCAAAAGTTTATGTGAGGATCAAAACTTGAATCATGACTTAAGCCTTTATTTATCAAGGTAGCCTAAGTAAATCACACCTTTAAGAAGCAAATCAAAATTAAAAAATCTAAAGGTTTAAAAAAAATTAAAACTAAGGGCTAAAGACCCAAGGAAACTTAATGTGATAACACCTTCTATAGTCCGTTGAGTTATTAGATTTTTAATTCTCATTAGAAAAAAATCAACTCTTGTCAATACTGATTTCGAGTTTGCTCAGAAGAATTTAGCTGTGACGATACCAAAATTTTAGCAATTCCAAGTAAATATGTCGATTTCACACAACCATTTACCACATTAGGTATTGTGATGGTAGTTCCTATAAAGGAAGATGAAACAAACAATGCTTGGGCATTCATTCTGACTTTTACTCTAAGCATTTGGTGCATGACAAGGGGCATTTTTATATTCATAGAATCTGTAATATGGATATTCAAGCATATGGTAAATCCTGAGTTCAGAATAAAACCCAGATATTAAGTGGTGACTCTACTCTCGTATTTTACCCACAATATTTGGTTAGCGAGCTGAAGTAAAAACAAAGCATAAAAAGAGCATAAGACTGAGAAAAACAAATCAAACACAACAGATCAACAATCACATAATTGACAGAGTGATTTATGTGGAAAACCAATATGGGAAAAAACCACGGGGAAATGATAGTCATCATTCTTATTATTCAAGGGAGAATTACAATATCCAACACAGTAATACAACCATCCTCTTCTCACAAACACACTGTACTCCAGAGTATTCTATCTTGCTCACACACTCTACACACATTTCACTCTCACCTCTATGGGTATGCTCATATATATAGCATCTCTCAAACAATGAGACTATTTGATTATAATTAGATCCATGAGTTAGACAATCTCTTCACAAAAGAGTGCATGCATGCACATTCCTAATGAGTGCTTTCATTCACATTCCTAATATAGTTGCATACATGTGCATGTGATTGTAAGAGAAAATTTGTTAACTCATTTCCAACAATATCCACCTTGACAACAAAAATAAATATTGGGCATCGAAATACACGGAGACGGGGAATATGGTAGGCTTGGTTATAAGAATAAAAGTATGTGGTGAAGATCCTTAGGAAATTCGGTATGAATAATGTGAAACTGGTAAAATCCCTTTGGATTTCCATTGTAAGCTATCTTCAAGTTTATGTCCTAACTTATCAAAAAGAAAATGGTTATATGTCTCAATTATTATATTCTAGTAGGAAGTTTGATGATTGCGATGAGAAATGGTTAACATTTCACATGCAGTTGGTGTTGTTAGTAGACACATGGAAAAACCAGATGAAGAGCATGGAAATTGGTGCTTCAAACATAGAAGCACAAGTATCACCTACAATGGTTGTAGTGATTTAGTTCGTGGTTATGATTAATGAGATTTGGAAAAGAGGAGACCTACCTCAGGTTATGTTTTGCAAGAATGTAAGGATCTATTGGGTAAGTTTGGACAAGTACAGGATGAAATGTTATGTGGTGGTCAAAGTGTTGTGAATTTGACTAACAATCCAGCATATCAAAATGGGACAAGTGCATTGGTTTATACTAAAGGTTATTGATGGAGGCATAATGGTCCATATTAGACCAGGTTCATGTAACAATATTGTTAGAGAAGTTGTGGAGCTTTTATGGTATTTATCTTCTCTTGGCTTGTAGGAAAGGTCATGAATTAATTAAGGGTGATATATCAGATAATTTGTTGTCAAGGTGGAGATTCTTGGAAACATGTCAACGAACATCCTCTTGTGGTCACATGCACATGCATGAAACTATTACTAGCACAACCACTTTGATAATGTGGTTGATATACGCCGATAGGCGCCATATCAACCACTCTACAAATCTTCGGCTCCTACACAACAACATATAACAAACCTTCGGGAAGTTGAAAGGTATCTAGTAAAAAAAATCTAAACAAAACAACATAAATGCAGTAAAAAAGACAAATCACAATAAACATGGGTAATCATGTTAATCACTCATACGTGTCAATCAGCTAGTCACCATAGTAAATTTTGAATATGATTAAGTAAAAGTAAAAAAATAAATATGTAAACTGATGTCTTTATAATAGTGAGGAAGTTAGTGGTTGAAATCACAACCATTGATTTATTGGGACGACTAAGAATATTCCATCAATATTTAATCTTGTGCATACAAAACTGATTAAACACTGAAAACCTATTAAATGTGTTCATTATCAATAGGTATACGCCTTTAGACTTAATTATTAGGAATGTGCATAATTATAATAATTTAGTCTTATTGTTTGAGAGATGTTATATATACTAGCATACCCATAGAGGTGAGAGTGCAATGTGTGTAAAGTATGTGAGCAAGACACAATATTGTGGAGTGTGTGTTGGTGAGGAGAGAATGGTTGTATTCATGTGCTAGCTATTGTAATTCTCCCTTGATTAATAAGAATGTGATTGTTGTTATGTTGGGTTTGGTTTGATGTTCTTAGTTTTATGCTGTGTTTATTTTCTCTGTTTTCCTTCAGCTTCCCAGCACATTTTAGTCTCAATGTTTATCTATGATCTGCACATTGTTTTATGTATGTTCGTGGTGTTTAAAGTATCCAATAACAAGACTTTTTTTCTTTTCCATTCGCCCTGTTGTTTCAGGTTTTCGTTCTCGAAGCTGGTTTTCTCCCTGTTGTTCCAGGTTTTCGTTCTCGAAGATGGTTTTCTCACACAGTAATTTTAATTATAAAATCCAACAGTTAGATGATGTTCCAGGTTTTCGTTCTCGAAGATGGTTTTCTCACACTGTAATTTTAATTATAAAATCCAACAGTTAGATGACTGTACACTGCCAGTTCATGTGGACAACTATATCAGTCTGTTGTTTGATCCTTTCTTGTTCTTGATTGTATGTTACGCTTTCGCTACATGTTCAATGCTTTGTATAATAAAAAGTGTGCTCCGCACATCCCACTTTTGTCTGATGTTTTGTTTACTCTATCTCTCTTACTCTGTCTGCGCAGTTTCTCAACTTCTTGTGCATTTTGTCATGGTATCAAAGCACGGGAAGTAAGATTGTCCACAACGCCCGAAGACTAGTCTGCCAAGGGTCAAGGCAGATAGGATAGACGCAGACTACTAGGATACGATTCCCATAGAACATGTTACAAGCGCCCATACTCCAGAAGAGTGGATCACAAGCACATATTCACATTTCAAGACCCTGTATGCCACATAAATTTCCATCCGACAAATATTTGGGTTGACAAGATAAAGAGTGTGATAAAATAGTTTATGGAACAATATAGGTCGTTCATGAGTGAAGTGTTCATCTTTGAGCGCAGTCTTAAGTATCTGATAGGAGTTCATTGAATTTATTTGTATCTTGATGCTACAGTTGGTTACTATCGGAGTCCGAGCCTACTGCCATATATCCCCGCTCTTCAGTCATTTACTTACCCTTCCACTTGTTTTTTTCCATTTGCGTTTACAAGAATGAAACCTTCGACTAAATAAGGATAAGTGAAAATACCATCAATATAAAGAAAAATACAGAAAACATTGAATATAGATCCAGTGGGCTATCTCGAACTCCCCTGGAAATTGGGACCAAACCCAAGACTCCGGCGCTCAAGGGCAGGATCGACAGCCTCCCTTCGTTGGGCGACACCATGACCACAGGATCTTGCACCATAAGGGACAAGGAGAAGCGGCTGGCGGATTTGCACTCTGATCATGCTCGTGGGCTTGGTTCGATTTCTTTGCTGCGCAGTATTCTTTTTACAGTGAGTTTCTTCCTAAAACCACCAGTCAAATAGACTGATATTTTTTTGGACTGAAAATTATCCAGGGTTTTCTTCATCATTGGTGATTTTGTTTTCAACCATGAGGATGGGCACCAAAATTATTTACAATTATTTTTTACTATTTTAAATTATTAAAAAAAAAAAAAAAAAAAAAAAAAAAAAAAAAAAAAAAACACAACAAAACAAAACAAATGACCACCTTTAACAATTTAGGGCCACTTTTACTTGGCAAGAATTATGAATTTTGGTGTCTCAGAATGATATCCTTTTTAGAAGCAAAAGAGTGATGGGATCTAGTGGAACATGGCTATGTGGATTCAAAACCAACATATCTCTTTTCCATGACCAATCAACAAATAAATGTTGACAAGAACAGAGGAAAATAGAGAATAAGGCCAAATTCTTGATTCAAAGCTCAGTGGATGACTCTACATTCTCAAAGATCACAAGTGTTGTTACCTCAAAACAGGCCAAGGGAATTCTTAGCACATCCTACCAAAGAAATGACAAGGTGAGAATAGTCAAGATGCATACCTTGAGGACACACTTTAAGACTTTAAAGATGACCGAGTCAAAGAATGTTGATCAATTCATGACCAGAGTCATGGGAATAATAAACTAGATCAGGACTGGTGGAACCATCCCATATCACAGGATTGTTGAGAAATTTCTCAGAAGTCTTCCGAAGAAATTTTAGATGGATGTTACAGTCGTCCTTGAATCCAAGGATCTGTCCAAATTTTCAACTGATGAACTAATGGGTTCTCTGCTCCCACATGAGACTAGAGTCAATCTAGAACATGATTCAATGGACCATGCCTTCAAGAGCCAAATATCCTTCAAAGGGAGAGGCAAATACATAGGAAGAGGTCACAGAGGAAGAGGGAGAAGCCCCAAGAACCATCACACACATTATAATCAACAATTCGAGCAATAAAGAGGCGGGGGGAGGAAATCAAATGACAAAGCCATCATACAATGCTATTATTGCAAAAGGTACAGGCACTTCGAATATGAATGCAGGAAGAAGCAAGCAACTCAGAACTTAGGCATAGCACATGTCTCAAATCAGGAAGGAGAAACCTTAGATGGGATGTTTCTCTCTTTCCATAAGTATAGAGAACAACATAATAGACCTCTGGTTGCTGGACAGTGGATGCAACAATCACATGATAGGTAACAAAGATTTAATTTCATGCATTAATTCTTTTGTCTCTCCTGATATTACACTTGGAGATGACTCTTTAGTCAAATTCCAAGGAAAATGAATTGTCTTTGTTTTGACTAAACAAGATGTAAAGAAAGACATACATGATGTCTATCATGTTCCAAATATGAAACATAATTTGTTAAGTGTAGGACAACTAATGGAACATGGCTATAAGGTAATTTTTGAAGGATCATCTTATAGGATCTATGACAAACCTCCTATAAGAAAAAATATTTTTGAAATCTATATGACTATGAATAGGATGTTTCCCCTGACTCTTAGAACTACAAATCTGACACAACAATATGTAAAAAGTGCATCCACTGCCAATGAAACTATGTTATGGAATGAAAGAATTGGACATATACCCTTTTAGAGTCTAAGTCTCTTGCAGAAGCACTCCATGGTCAAAGGTCTACTTATCTTCAAAGAGAAAAATCCCCCATGTAAGTCTTTCATTTGTGGTAAACATACAAGACCTAGTTTTCCACAATCCTTCAATTGAGCCAAACAACACTTAGAGTTGGTTCACACCGACGTATGTGGACGAATGAAAACAAAGTCACTAGGTGACAACATTTACTTTCTAACATTCATTGATGATTTTAGTAAGAAAATATGGATTTATTTCCTCAAACACAAGTTTGAAACCTTTGCAAACTTCAAGGAATTGAAGGCTCAAAATGAAAAATAGAGCGGGAAGTATGTAAAAATACTCAGATTAGGTGGAGGAGGTCAGTATTTTTCCAAATAATTTGCTTTTCAAGTCACAAGGAATCATCATGCAAACCACAACTAGTTATACTCCACAACAAAATGGAGTGGCTCAGAGGAAAAATCAGACTATAATGAACATGGCAAGGAGCATGCTCAAGGAGAAATGTCTGTCAAATTTATTTTTGGTTGAATTTTTAGCATGTTTAGTCTATCTTCTAAATCGATCACCAACCACTAGTGTCAAAATGAAAGTCCCTGAAGAAGCATGGAGTGGGAAAAAGTTGAATGTCTCTCATCTCATAACCTTTGGCTTCATTGCATTTGCTCACATCCCTTTTGAATTAAGGAAAAAGATTGATGATGGAAGTGAGAAATGTTTTTTTATTGGCTACAATGAAACATCTAAATCTTACCATTTGTACAATCCAATTTCAAATAAAAGTATTCTCAACAGAGATGTAAAATTTAAGGAGAATCAGTGTTGGAGTGAGTCTGAAAATTGCCCTATGGATAGGAAAAATCTATTGTTGCAACTTCTTGAACACACGGAAAATTCAGGACAAAAAAAAATCATCATGTCCTTCCACGATTGCAAGTACAAGGACAACCTGAAATCTCCCAAAGTATCTCTTCTTCAATCATAAATTCATCACCTGAAGTCCAAAATCAAAGAACTCGGAGCTTGAAAAAGATACATCAGAAATTGGATGATGTTAATCAACAAAACCTTTTTTCCTTATTATCATGCCAGCCCACATCTTTCAAATAGAAAACTAGGGAGCCACATTAGGTTCAAGCCATGAACCAAGAAATTTACTCTTTTGAGAATAACAAGACATGGGATATTGTCAATCTACCAAGGCATAAGACCAACATTGGTGTCAAATGAGTTTACAATACTAAACTCAATGAAAAGGGACAGATTGAAAAACAAAACAAAGACTTGTTGCAAACAAATTCTCTCAACAACCAGGCATTGATTGTGGTGAAACCTTTTCTCCAGTATCAATCTTGGATACTGTAAGGACCCTTCTATCCATAGCATATCAACATGAATGGAAATTATACCAGATGGATGTCAAAACAGATTTCTTGATTGGAGTCCTAGAAGAAGAAGTATATGTGGATCAACCACTAGGATTTGAAGTCAAAGAGTAGCAAGCCAAAGCATATCGGTTGAAGAAATGAGGCAACACTCTACACCAAAACAGATCAAAAACGTAAAACTTTGATTGTATGCATGTATGTTGATGGTATGATATAAACTGGAAATCTTCACGTAGATAGTTTTAAGCATGTGTTGGCACAGGGGCAGACCCAGCGTTCAACGCTACAACAATGCACCAACAAAACTCTAACTATCAGCCCTTTCAATAAAACCTGCAAAGTAGATGATGTATCACTCGAGGTAGAGGTAGGGGTGGTTGCAGGACTCAAGTGTCTATAACCTTAGCTGGGACACAGATTTGTGATTGTAATACTTAACAGAGCAATTATCACCGATAGTTCATCAATATTTAACCACTATCTGTTGCGTAGATAAAACAAAGAATCACATCATTCACTCATATATGATGTATCTAAGCACTTATCATAAAGAGGTAGATTAAATCTAGAAGATTCAAGGACTAAGCACATTCACATAGGTCATATCTACATCCATATACATCATTAGCACAAAGAATAAGCAGATCTATCTATCTATATCAAAGCACTTAGCAAGTAAAGACATAAACACATCAAGACATCGTACAAAGCAGAAAAACATAGTATTTACGTGGTTCACTCCCATCTTGGGGCTACGTCCACCAACTCTTATTCTTTATTATCTTCGTCAAGCTTCTTATAGGCACATAGCATCAAAATCCTACTCCGCAGAAGATAGGAGATGTGTGCACACTCCGCCAGATCCTCCTTCTTCGAGCTAGGGTACAACACCAAACCTTTTTACAATTAATTTTATGTAAGTTTGCAAGTCTCACATAGTATGCACAAAGAAATTACAATCTTTCAATCACATAGATCTAGAACTTAGCCATTCGCCTAACATCACATAGATGCATCTCCTCTTATTACATTTCCTAGACATCTATTTATACATTACAAAATAGGCCTAACATGGGTAAACCCATGGGCCGACATCCCATACCCGTTACATAATCCCAAATCCCAAAGAAGACCCAAAAAGGGGTCGAGATCCCATGATCTTTTCTTCGTCTTGTGCTCCACTTTCGAAAGGCTTTCGAAGTCCCAAAATATGTCAAACTTGACCAATGATCTCCCAAAACTTTGTCAAGGGCCAACAGGTCCCCAACACTCACCTGTGACTCGTCCCTAGTCACTCTAAGCTAGGTAGTTCTTCTTCGAAAGCCTCGATCTTGGCTTGAGATGCTTCAACTTATTGTTGTTCCATGGCCTCTTGTGCAATGAACTCTTGGATGACTACCTCATTCACAGGATCCTCTAGGCATTGTTCAGCTACAATAACAACATTCTCCATTTATCCTCCGCGGCCTTCAACCTTTGTGACCAATTGGTAGGCCTTATCTTGTACAGGTTGGAGCTGTTGAGTTACTTTAATAACTTTTCTCTGGATAGTGTGGATCTATTGGTGGGCGGTGTGTTTCTCTTGGGAGTGTTTCATTATTTCCATGACTGGTAGGGGCTTCAGATGCACTTGTATCATTTCGTCTTGATACTTCACCTCTTCGAGATGCGACTCTAGTGCCTTTAGTTATGGATTCTCTGTGAGTTTCTCGTAGGTCTCGGAACTTCAATCGATGAGTTTCTTACATTCCATAGCAAGGGATTTTATTCACTCAACTGCGCTTCGATCAGTTTCTTCTCTTTAATCCCTTACACCCTATGGAGTCTCAGGCACTGTGTGGAGCTCTAAGTCTTCTATGCGTTGTTGTAATTGTTGGATGGCTTATGTGAGCTGCTCCACTTGCTGTGTGACTTAATCCTCTACCTTTATTTCTACGACTGTCATAGAGAAAAGTTCTCTACTGACCGGTTCTTTTACTTCAAGTTGCTCTCGGAGAAACTGTTCTTTTCCTTGCTGCATCTGCGATTTTTCTTTATCTAAATTCGCTTAGAGAGAAAAATTTTCCTGTTCTGCAACTCGGCGTTGTTAGACAAGTACTCCTTGTACTTGTGTCAAATCCTAGGTGGCTTGTTCTGTTTCTTCATGTGCTTGTCGAAGTCAAGCTTTAACTGTATCAGCTAGTCGGTGGAGTTGGGTTGTCTCATCTCCCAACTCTGGTTCTCCCGACACAGTGGAGACTGTGCGACTAGACTAAAGGGCATGCTATACCCCTCAGAGTTCGACTTCGATCCTATCATACATTTCTTCATGCTTCACCATTTTTTTCTCTTCTAGTTCCAACGAGGCGTCATTGAGGGTTGCGATGATGAAATCAAAATCATCAGAGGTGAGGACGGTCTGCATCTAGGTCATGGTGGATTTTGACTCATTCCGGGAAGAAGGTTTCAGGGGGGAAATGTTCCTCTTATTTGATGGTCGACCTCGTCTCTAGGTGGTGTTACTTCGATGGGACTATGTTTAGCATCTACTTTATCACCACCCCCTCGGTCAATTGACATGGAAGCAGTCTTCCCTAAGGTTTCGCTTAAGTTTTGGACCTCCTCAGTCTTCTTTTGCCTATTGGTTCTGGGTGTATTTTGTTATTTATGGGTGTCCTCTGG
This sequence comes from Picea mariana, assembly GCA_032191745.1. Taxonomy (NCBI): domain Eukaryota; kingdom Viridiplantae; phylum Streptophyta; class Pinopsida; order Pinales; family Pinaceae; genus Picea; species Picea mariana. The sequence goes on from JASDQU010735338.1 coordinate 187,479, forward strand.
GCTGTCAATATCAAATATCTCTGCGGGGATGGTAGGGATAAGGAGGTCAGGAGACCATTCCTTAGTGATTTTCTCAAGGTCTTATTCTATAATATTATAATATGTCTGGAGCTACTCTTTATGTTCATATTCCCACGTTATAATGTAGATGAAGTCTCATTCTGTGTTGAACTTCATCAGTGGTCAAAAAATTTGTAATGTGTTTAGAGTCATGCGAGGCTGGGCTTTGATGGATCTCTTTATCTAGAGGTAGTATGTATGGAACACAACATTCGACTGCCAATGTTTGTTCATATATTTTAAATACCACAGGGTAGCGAACTTCGTGGCAACAGGTTCGAACGACTCTATTTCTGGGAAGGTCGCTCCTTCCGACATCTCCCAAGAAACAAATGCAATGAGGACCACGAGCCAGCTAAAATGGAATTCGTAACCCTAGTCCTGGGTATCTTGATAATCTAGTTCCAACTGGTTAACTAGGTACTTCACCTAGTTCATTTGTAGGCCTCTCGCACACTTCCCTGCAAGGTCAATGACAAAGCCAGTGACCTGCGTAGGTTAATTATTTCTTACTGAATTTTTAGCTATTAGTTGACATGTGAGGTGCATTGTGCCGCTCTGGATCGACACTACCTTGTAGCCTCTTATTCCCTTCTCAACATCGTCATAGGTGTCCTTGATATTCTATGCAATTGTGTGATTTGTAGCTTTTCCTGGATAAAAGTCTTGTGGGTCAGATCCTTGCATACTTAGGCCTATGGTCCTGTGGATCAATGTTGGGTCAACTGTAATGTGACAATCTAGACATATGTAGCCGCCATGGTAACACGATAATAGTATCTTGACATAGGCATTAACTTCTTGGTGTCTTCTGAAGTGTGGTATTTTCATGATGTTCAACATGATGGACTGCGCGAGGTTCATTGTCCACGACTGGGGAATGATATTTGAATTTTTCCCTTTAGTTCTAGTTAGGTACTTGTATGGGGAGAGCATACCCTAGATCTTGCAATCTTCAAGGTTGAATTCACTGAACTATAGTTCTTTTATCTTATCCTGGTCTGTTAAAACTATGCATATCCCCTTTGGGAGGTACGCAGTCATTATGGTGTACTCGAAATCTCTTAGTACACTATCACGATTCACCATGACAGCCAGAGGCGGGATGTAATTGGGAAAGATGGTTGGAATCATTTTTTCATTTGTGAGGTCGTCTTTATGCTTGGTTCTCTTTTCTGCTGATGGTCGGGATGGTCCATCTCCGCGAGCAGTCGACGAGGAGGCTTGCACCGTCCTCGTAGATGAAGCTTGGATACCTTCAAACATCGACATGACTCTTTCAGTCATGAGGTTGATGATAACTTATTCAACAACTTTTTCTGTAGCGCTAAACTCATCTGACATACACGCTCGAGGTTGAAAATATCAGGTTCGGGGAGTAACTTAGACACTCTAATGGGATAGCAGGAAATAACACAATGATCACTATGTAAAATAAATGGGTCGGGCTTAGATTCATGGTTAGAAAAAAAATTCTCGGTGCATGGTGCGATGGGATAAATAGAAAACTTGGCAAAAAATCTCTTGCAACAGGCGAGACGCCTTCATTAACTTTGTTATGTCCATTACAGTGCAGTCCAATGGTCTGGTGGCAAAGCATAAATTCCTTTCTACCCATTCGGGGGGCGGTCGAATGGTTATATTGGTCCCAATGACTATATTGCTTTGCCATGGTGAAGTTCCATGTGACGTTGTTCTGTTATCCCGACAAAGCTCCAATTTTGCAAATTTTCCTTCTGCGAAGTTCCCTCTAGAACCTTCTATAGCATGTTGATCTTAGCTCTCTTCTTACTTAGCTTCCTAGTTTTTTTTCCAATGATCTTTGTATCAGTATTCCTTTTTCCATTCTGATTCTTATCTACTTTTGGCATGGTTACTTTGTGTTGTTGAGATTCTTTCCTAATATTCGAGGGTGATACTTCTTCTTTATATGGAATAGGTACTTCAATCTTCTGTGGGTGTTCTAGTGTTCTTGCAACTTCGACATCCAGGTCTCTGGTGTTAAATAGCTTCGATCTATTCTACTATTCTTCAATCTAGTGTGTGATCCTTCTAGTCATAAAATATTTTAACTCTTGCTTATTCTGCTCTAAAACTTCTTCTTCTTCTTTCCTTTTGGCCTATTCTCTTTCGATCCAAGGTTTTCCTAGTAACATGGTAAATGGAGCATTGTTCTCAATGAATTTAATAATCTCAAAATATTCCTTTGTCGAAGTTCCATTGGCATTCATAGATATCTTAGTGATATTTCCACATACATTTATTAGCGTTCCTCTAAATAGCCCTATTCCTCCCAATGAAGGAGTCATAGAAGGCTTCCCTAGAAGTTCCCAATTTCTTTGTGTCATGATATTCACCTGTGTTTCCTCATCTAGAACACAGTCAAAGTTGAAGTCTCTTATTATTGTTTCAAGGAATTGTTTTTCTTTGAAGATCTCTGATAAGCGGACATGTCAGTGGTCATTCACGGTTTCTTTTATCTGTAGCAATACTTTCTATGATTCTTTCTGGGGTTCTTCCATTTCTGGATCTGCCTTAGGGTTTTCTTGTCTCATGTTCATTTCTTCAAGATTAGAAATCATTCTAGGGTAAGCCAATACTTCATGGTCCATAGCTTTGCAAAAAATACAACTAGATCTTCTCCCAGGGAATTCCTTAGCAAGATGTCTCGGTTTTCTACAACTGTAAGAGAGGGTTAATCCTCTATTTCTTTTAAATGATCCCTATATCTTTTTGTACTGTGGGCTAGGATCATAGTAGCTAACCTACAAACATTTCTTTATAGGATCCTACATACACTTGTTAATCCAAACATTCTTTCTATGCATAGGTATAATATATCTTTCATTATTCTTATCAGGTCTATGCATATCAAACCTTCTTTCATCTATTAGTGCCCTATTTTTCAATCTATGACAGAATCTATCAAACATACCTGGATCCATACTTATGAAACAAAATTTTCCACTTATCTTACTTCTACAAAGCATAAAGCTTTCAGATCTAAAACATTTCACTATTCTTACCTTTATCAGGGCACAGAGCTTGCAGATCTTGAACTTTTCACTATTCTTACCTTTATGAGAGCAAAAATATTGCATATATTACCTCTTTTCTTCACATTTGACCTCTTTTCTTCAGGTCTGACCTCTTTTCATCAGATCAGGCTCTTCCTTTAGCATAGAGATTTATAAATCAAGTAGAATATTGTGCACTAGAGTGACATATATATGCATATAGCTTCCACAGTTTCAGTTCGGATCTTTTCACAAAGCTTCTTCTTCCTTAGTTCCCAGCAATCACAATTTCAGGACTTGGCAACATAACCATTTCTTGGCATAGGGGCAGACCCAGAGTTCAATGTTGCAACAACGCACCAACGAAACCCAAACTATCGGCCCTTTCGGAAACACCTGTGAAGCAGATGAATTCTCACCTGAGGTAGAGGTAGGGGTGGTTGTAGGAATTAGGTGTCTACAACCTTAGCTAGCACACAACTATGTGATTTTAATACTTAACAGAGCACTTAGCACTGATAGTTCATCAATATTTAACAACTATCTACTGCGTAGATAAAACAGAGCATCGCGTCATTCACTCAGATCTGAAGTATATAAGAAGTTATCATAAAGAGGTAGACTAAATCTATCATATTCAAGCACTAAGAACATTCACATAGGTCAGATATACATCCATATACATCATTAGCACAAGGCATAAGAAAATATATCTATCTATATCAAATCACTTAGCAAGTAAAGACATAAACACATCAAGACATCACACAAATAAAAAAAAACACAGTATATACGTGGTTCAACCCCACCCTGGGGCTACATCCACCAACTCTTATTCTTTATTATCTTTGTCAAGATTCTTACAGGCACATAGAATCAAAATCCTACTCCGCAGAAGATAAGAGATCTACACGCACTCTGCGAGATCCTCCTTCTTAGAGCTAGGGTACAACACCAAGTCTTCTTACAATTTCTTTCACGTAACTCTGCAAGTCTCACACAGTATGCACAAAGCACTTACAATCCTTCAATCACATATATCTAACACTTAGCCATTTGTCTAACATCGCATAGATGCATCTCCTCTCCTTACGTTTCCTAGACATCTATTTATACATTACAAAATAGTCCTAACATGGGTAAACCCATGGGCTGACATCCCATACCCATTACATAATCCCAAATCTCAAAAAGGACCCAAAAAGGGGGCAAGATCCCACGATCTCTTCTTCATCTTGCACTCCACTTTTGACAAGCTGTTGAAGTCCCAAAATAAGTCAAACTTGACCAAGGATCTCCCAAAACTTGATTAAGGGACAACAACATGCCATACAATATTAATTTGAGATGACATATCTTGGCATAATGAAATATTTTTTGGGGATTAAGGTTGATCAATCATCCAAAGGCATGTTTTCCTATCAACAAAAGTATGCTACAGACATCATCAAAATATTATCTATGGAAGACTGCAATCTAGGAGAAACTCCTATACCCCTAGGCACAAAATTGAGCAAGAAAGATGAAGGCCCTACTGTAGATTCTAATTTATATAAAATTTTAGTACGCATATTTTTGTATCTTACAACTGCTAGCCCTGATATTATGTATGCAACCAACTTTGTTTCGAGGTTCATGGAATCTCCCAAATATTCTGACTAGAAAATGGCCAAAAGGATTATGAGATATGTTGCATTCACACTCAATTTTGGATTATGGTACCCTCAGTCTGAAGATGATCATCTTTCTGGATACACTCTTAGTGTTTTTGTAGGCAACCTAGATGAACAAAAAACACTTAAGGATATGATTTTCACTTGGGCATGAATCTGATTTCTTAGGCATCAAAGAAGCATCCCATTGTCTCCATATCTTCTATAGAGTCAAAGTATGTCACTACTACCTCAACTTCATTTCAAGTTGTGTATTTGCGAATATTATTGAATGATATGTCACATATAGAAAATGAGCCAACTCCCATTTCCTATGACAAAACTTCACCAATTTCCTTGTCGCAAAACCATGTTTTTGACAATAAGAGCAAACACATCGACACTCTCTATCACTTCATAGGAGAGCTAGTCAACAATGGTTCTTTATCTCTTAAATTTTGTGTCTCACGAGATAAGCTCCTAGACATATTTACAAAGCCATTGGGAAAAACTATGTTTGATTTCCAATGACAACACTTGGGTATTTTGAGTGTTGATGCTTGTAACCGTTGAGTTTAACAGGGAGTGTTAATTATAAACTCCAAACGTTAGATGATTCTACTCTGCCATGTATTTTGGAAAACTATACTATTTTGTTGTTTGATCCTTTCTTGTTGTATATTGATTATTAGGATTTCGCTATATGTTCAATTCTTTAGCTAATACAAAGTGCGCTCCAGACATTCCACTTTTTTCTGATTCTCTATTTTCTCTATCTCTCTTACTCTGTCTGTGCATTTTTTCAAGTGATTGTCCTTCCATTTCAAATGATTTGTTTTTTCCTCTAGTTTCAAAAATGAAAAAGAATAAATTCACCATTTACATGGCTTTATATGAAGTTTTATTTCCTTATATCTATACTGTACTACAGTGGAGAAGTTAGTGAGCAGATTATCTCAATTGGTGCTTGTAATATGGATATTTGTAGTTTTGATTTTGACATCTAGTTATACATCCAGTTTGACAATTATTCTCATAGTTCAAAAACTGAATCATGTTGTTAAATATGTTGATTCTCTCCAAGCCAGTGGAGTACCAGTAGGGTATCAGGACGACTCTTTTGTAGGTGAATACCTACAGGAGAACTTTAACATATCCCCAAAAAATCTTAGAACATTTTTTTTGGTTGAAATAATTTCTACCAACCTCATTAAAAATAGAACCTTTTACCAACCTCCTGCAACTATTCATGCATCGACATGTCCACTGACACTTCCACTGACAATTGAAAATTTTTCTAGCTCCATGAATTCTCTGGATCTTGAGGATCCTTCCAAATACCTCTATAAATAATAGGTTGTTGTACTCTCTTTCACAAGGAAATATCAAATATTTATTTTGATTTTAGTTTGGTGTGTCTTTCTTCCTCTTCCCACTTCATTGTGGTATAAGAGCTAGGCAGATCTAGAAAGATTAAGCTAGTTTGTTGTTCGTTGTCTATGTGTGATAAGGATAAAATCGATTTGCGTTGAGAAGTGAAGGATGTAATCGTAGTGAAGGATGGATTCATATATCTAAGAATTGAATCTTTATATCGTGTGGATTATCAAAATCTGATAGCTAATGTGCCAACCGAAAGCTACGATGAATACCCTCTCTTAGGGATTTACACGTATTTGAGTTTGGAGCCCATGTTTATGGAGGTCCTACTGCATATCTTGGAGCGTATTCACTGTTTCGGTAGTTTTTATTAAAAATTTCTATCATGGTTTTACTTAACTAAATTCTATCTGCATAAGGGGTTCAGATTAATCGACTTGTTCAGAATTGACTTGTTAAGTAATTTGGTCTATTTAAGTAATTTGGTCTATTTGTTGATAGTTTGGATTTGAATCAAAATTATTCACATATTTTTTGCATAAAGTTTGGAGGTTTCTTATGACATTTTTTTTTGAATTTCCATGTGAATATATTTATATATAAAAGGGGAAAAATTGATAGTTGACTCTCTTATTGTATAGAGTTGAGGGTCGCAAGACTATTAAGAATAATCCTTGGGGGTGTTGAAGGTTTTGTGTTTGATCTACTTGTGTGTTGTGTGGAAGAACTCCAAGACATTCACTGGAGAAGGGAGCCGTTAAGGAAGAGATCCAAAGAATATTTGCGTAGAAGTGATATATGAAGAGCACTCGCCCTGTGTTACCATAGTATTTCATCTATTTTGTTGAAATTTTTTTACAAGGATTGTCCTTAGGGATTGGTTTTTTTAAAGAATGGCATAAGGCATGTATCAAAACCTATGATTATAATATTTTATGGAAAAAATTATAATAATTGGGTGTCTAGAATGAAATTAACATTTGATTCATATGAGCTTTCAAACATAGTGAATATTGGTTATACTGAACCACAAGATGAGTCTACTTTGAGTGTTAGTGAAAAACAAAATCTTGATGAAAATAGGCAAAAGAATAAAATGGATTTGCATATAATTGGACAAGCATTGGATGATTATGTTTCTAGAAGGATTAAACCAACCACTATATCCAAGAAAACATGGGACATTCTAGAGAAAAATTATCAAGGTACTAGTAATGTAAAAATTGCCAAACTCCAAGCACATAGAAGAGAATTTGAAGACTTGCAAATGAAAGAGTTTGATTCAATAGATCAATTTACATATCGTATTACAGAATTGGTTAATAAAATATGACAAAATGGTGTTGATATAGAAGAAAAAATGGTGGTAGAAAAGGTTTTAAGAAGTTTCCCTAGAAAATTTGATGCAATTGTTGTGGTAATTAAGGAATCTAAAAATTTGACTACATATTCTATGGATGAGTTGGTTGGTTCCTTGAAACATTATGAAGATAGATTGAAAAGGAATGAAAATTCTTCATTGGAGCATGCATTCAAAACAAAAATGACATTTGTCAGAGGTAGTGTAAGAGGAAATATGGAATTTAGAGGAAGAGGAATAAATAATTTTCAAAGAGAAGAAAGAAAGGATCCACATCCAGGAGAAAGGAGAAATCAAAATTCCGGTCCAAGGGAAAGAAATAACAATCATGCATCACAAAGGTATTCCAAATCAACGATTCATTGTTATTACTACAAGAAGTATGGTCACTTTGAAAATGAATGCCAAAAGAAACAAGAAGATATGGGAAAACAAAATGAAAATTTCTTGGAGTAGTTCTGAGATATTATTTATTACATGTCATGTAGGTCAAGAAAATGCAAGTAACATCTAGTTTATTAAGAGTGGTTGTAGTAATCATATGACTGGAACTAAAGAGTTGTTTGAGAATTTGGATACATCACTTAAATCTAAAATTAAATTGGGTAATGATAACATTGTAGAAGTCATGGGAAAAGATGTAATTACTGTAATAACAAATACTGGAAAGAAAACTATTCCTGAAGTTTATTTTGTACCTAGTTTGAAGCATAATATCATAAGTGTGGGACAACTTACTCAAAAGGGTTATCAAGTTTATTTTGAAAATAATGTATGCACTATATTTGATATTCCTCCTAGTAAAATGGTGATTGCAAAGGATGAAATGACAAACAACATAATGTTCCTACTTCGCATGAAAAGTGAAATGATGGAGAAAATTGGATCAAGTTTCAAGGCATCAAGACAAGATCAAGCATGGGTATGGAACTTGGGTATGGAACTTGAGGTATGGTCATCTAAATTTCAAAGGATTGTGTCTTTTTCAAAGAAATGAAATGGTAATAGGTTTACCACCTACTAAAGAACCAATAAGTTCATGTGAAAGTTGTATTTTGGTCAAGCAACATAGGAAAATATTTCGAAAAGAAAGGTCATATAGAGTTTGGGCACCCTTAGAAATTAGGCATAAAGGTTTATGTGGTCAAATGAAAACACCATAATTAGGGGGAAGAATACATTTCATAACACAGTCAATGTTGAAGTCTCTTATTCTTGCTTCAAGGCATTATTTTTCTTTGAAGATCTCTGATAAGATGACATGTCGGTGGGCATTCAAGGTTTCTTTTATCTGTAGTGATACCTTCTTTGATTCTTTCTAGGGTTTTTCCATTTCTGGATTTGCCTTAGGTTTTTCTTGTCTCATGTTCATTCCTTCAATCTTAGCAATCATTGTAGGGTCATACAATACTTCATGGTCCATAGATTTGCAACAAAGACAACTAGGTCTTCTCCCAAGGAATTCCTTAGCAAGATGTCTCGGTTTTCTACAACTGTAACAGAGGGTTAATATATATATAACCCATTTTACCAAGAATGTTCACGACGAGTATTATCATATATAATAAAAATAACACCGAACTTGATCATATTTTGTCAAAGAAAAAGAGACTTCCTTCTCCTTTTCATTCTGGTCATGAGAATAATGGACAACAACTCACTGTGAGGAAAACCGCTTTACCCACCAAAACTACAAGCAAACTCTAAACAAGCATCCATAACAATGGAATCTCATAGTGAGGAAACCTCCTTAGTCCCAAAATTCACAGAGAAAACTCAAAACCAATGTCTCGAACAAAGGAAGAGACCTTGAGCCTATCACTGTACTAAACTTCAGGAAATTTGATACAAAAGGTGGTGTAACCATGTGATTTGAAGGATGTGGAAGCATACAAAAATTTCATACTCTACTAACACTGGTTATATGTACTACAAAGTTTGTCAAGAGTAATTATAACCCCACTTTAACATATTATATTAGAGGAATGGTAATCCTCGAAGGCCATGCTATTCATTTTGAGGCTTAAAATTGGATAGTTTAAGAACTAGGTAAAGTAAACCTCGATTTTCGATTAATGGGGAGACTTTAATATTTGTTTAAGACTAAGGCATTGAAGTTAATTGTTTAAAGGTCACTCTTGAGAGAAAAACAAAGGAGGAGATAATAATATTAATTTGATTTAATTTTCATGGTTCCAGTGTATTAACCTTTGAAGAAGACTTGTATGATATTCAAATGTTAGGAAGTGAAACAAAGTAATGGTCTTGGTAAAATACGATACTAAAGGTACTAATAATGTCATCACATATCGATGCAAACAATGACATAAGTGTTAGTTTTAGAACCTTAAAGATTTATTTATTTTTTTGTAATTTTAAGAGGTAAATTACATATGGTATCAGAGTTGTAGGTTACAACACTTAGGCCTGAGTGAATCACCAAAAAATTATAATGTTGATGAAAAATCTAACAAAACGATTTTTCATTATTAGAAACAAAATATTTTAATTTTTTTTATTAATATGTCTGCTCAAAATGGAGGAGAAGGAAGACATGAAGGAAATAATAATTAAGAGCCTTCTAGAAACCAGAACATCACAGCGAAGGTATTCAACAACCCAAGTGTTAGAAACAATGAGGAATCTTATTGTATAATTGCAAACATTCAAGGTTGATAATGAAAAACTAAAGAAAGAACAAGAATATCAATAGGAAATAAATGAGATGTTGTTACAAATAATAAAAAAGAACAATATCCCAAAGAATAATGAAGGGGATAAGGAAGTTAGTAAAAACTCCTCAAAGGATTCTAGCCATGGAACAAAGAAAGAAAACAACTCTTCTGATGACACACATATGACTAAAAACAGAGTATCTACAATACGGAAAAGAAAAAAGATGGACCACTTAGATGGTGAATTTAAGAAAATATAACCTTCAACATTTGATGGAGAGTCTATAACTAGTGAAAAGGGAGAAGCTTGGTTACTTGACATAAGGAAGTACTTCCAGATTTACAACTACTCTAGTAATATGAAAGTAGGAATGGCTATCTACAATCTGAAAGGTAAAGCTAGTATATGGTGGAAATATTTAAAGTTATCGAAAGGACTAAAGGATAAGAAAATGGAATGGGAAGAATTTAAGAAGTATTTTAGAAAAAAATACCTGTCTGAAAGTTATTATGAGAGAAAAATCAAAGAGTTCTATGAGATGAAGTTAGGAAAAATGTATATGGAGGATTTAGTTACAAATTTTTTGGAATTGTTGAGATTTGTTTCTTATATAAAATATGAAAAGGTACAAAATTTGAAAGGTTTTTAAGTTGTTTACCTCAGTCATATAAGGACAGAATAAAATTTGATAACCCAAAAACCTTGAATGAAGTACTGCAAAAGTCGAGAATATGCTATGAATAGTACAAACAAGGATATGGAAATCCAAAATCATGGAGAGAAAATAAGCAATAGAATCTCAATCAAAGGTAAAAGGGATTCAAACCCTCACCATTTCATAATATGTCCAAAGGACATCAAGAACTTAACTCCTTCAGAAGCTCACCACAAGTACAGGGAAACAAGCCAGTTAATATGGGATTCAAGAAAACAACGGATAATCCTAGAGAACCATTGAAATGTTGGGGATGTGGTGAACCACATTTGTTGAGAAATTGTCCCTATAGAAATGTTGCAAACAAGACTATTTAGAACATATAAGAATCTTCAATAGTTGTAGATATCGGAAAAATTATTCATAGAATCAACGCAGCTTTGGATGGAAGGAAAGAAGATCATCAATCCAGTATTATGGAGATTGAAGGTAAAATTATTGACATAAAAGTATCTATTTTAATTGACCCATGAGCTAGTTTAAGTTATGTTACCACAACTTTGGTACACTCAAATAAGCTAAAAAAGGTAAACCATACTAAATACCTGTTAGTACAATTAGCAACAGGAACAACAAGGAAGGTAACAAAACTCATTCATGAATGTGAGTTGAATATCAATGGTCAGGTTACAAAGGTAAACTTGAATGTATTAACGTTAGGATCATATGATCCAAAATGGATCTCATAACCAAAATGTGTCCAGGAAGGCCTTAAAATAAAATATAACAATCAGATGAAACTAGCACCATTGCGTCCATCTCGTCACGTTGATTCCGACCATATAATGTTTCCCTCAAACAGACGTCATATGAGAAAGTTATCACATTCTGATCAAATTGCCAAACATGCAAAAAGTCAACTGGTCAAATTCAACACTGATGTCAGTAGATACGACAGGTGACGTCAGCATGACTTCATGCTGAAGTGGCTTCACTAGGAGGTGACATGTGTCACTCGATTTTGACACTTTCTAGATGAGTTGGCACTGTACATATTTGACATGTGTCATCATATGGATGACACGTGGCAGTTCGTACAGTGACATGGCCCAATGACAGGTGGACACGTGGTTATACGGATGACATATGGGTGTACGATAAGTTGATGTGGAAGTGACACATAGTAGGTGATTGGACTGTATGGTAAATAACGTGGTAGTACATATTGACACATGGCATTACGATAGGGTGACATGGAAATGACACATGGTGGGTGATTGGCCTATATGGAGGTGATGTGGTAGGCTGACTGGATGTTGGCTATGCCACTAGCTGGGTAGTCTGAGCCAATAGCAGGGTGACATGTGGCCCAATCATAGGGCACAACGTGGTACCTCATATTTTCCCAAGGTTCATTGGGTAAAAGGTTTGTTCTGCCTCCGAGGGAATCACACCTGAGACCTCTGGGCATGTTAACGACTTAACAAACCAGGTGTTGCCACCTCCACTATCCTTGTTTCTTATTTATGAAACGACGCATTTTAGTTTTAAAATGATAGTGGCGGGATTTCAGGGATAACCCCAGGTTGGTGGGGGCCATCCCCATCCAACCAAGGGCTAGAGACTAGGAGCCATCCGAATCGAGGGGCGTGTGGAGGTATAGAGCAGGGCCATATGACCATGCGCATACAACTAGGAGTTGGAACTGGGGGCTAAATACTAGCGCTAGCCATCCCAATGCCACATGGAGAGCTCGCATGCAACCAGCGGCCCAGATGAAGGGGTTTTCACCCAAGTTTTTCCCATTTTTTGTTTTTTAACTATATGTTATGATTTTTAGTGGATTTTTAGCCTGTTTTGGGAGATTTTTTCCATTATTGGAGGATTTAGAGCCCTTTTTGAGACCATATCTTGGGGGGAAGTTGGGAGTTTGTTGTCAAATTCAAACCTATATAAATTGGAGGTTCTTAGAATCCTTATATATGTTTAGAGAAGGATAAATGTTGAGGAATTTGACATTCAAAGCCATTTTTATGCAGGGAAGCTATTGAGTAGAGAAACTTTGTGGGCCATTTCTAGGAGATTCGTTCATCCATTTTCAATGTCGTCAGTTTTGTTGGGTTCTTGCGGTATAGAAGGACACATCCAAACAAATTTTTAATCCATTTGACTCTTTCTTGATGTAATTTTGAATCTTTGAAGAGAAATACGAAATCCTCACCCACTGAGACAAAGGCCCGGAGATGTAGGCGATATTTCCGAACTTCATTAACAAATTTTGTTGTTATGGTTTATTGATTCTTTGTGATTATTTCCATATCTGTATATATTATTATGGCTTCCATGTTACATAATTAATTTTTCCTCTTTCTTCAATTCCTAAATGGTTAATGAAATCACTCTTTAAAAACTTAACCATAGTCTTTAAAGATCTTTTCGGATCAAGTGGTGTCAAAGCTAGTTGACGGTTGGTTTTTGGGTTTGCATGATTACCAGGGAAAAGCTAAATCGTGGTGAAGGTGAGCTTGTTGAAGAGAATCCTGAGATTGGATTGAGAAAGAGAACTTATCAAAGTGATAATATGGCATCGTAAGAGGAACTTTCTCATGACAATATAGAGTTTCGAAAGACCTTCTTCTACATGTCGGAGATGATGAAGGTTGTATATGATGATTACTTGGAGTAGAAGAGACCAGTTCTAGGTAAATCTTCAAAGGCCAAAAGTGAAGAAGGAGAGGATCCTCCTAAACCTCCTCTTTCACCTCCTTATTCTCCATCAACTTCTTCTTCTTCTTCAAGTACAAGTTCCAAGTCCACCACAAGAAAACACTTCGATGAACATAAAAATGATATGCCTTTACTTAAGCTTGATGTAAGTTTGAATCACCCATGTATGATGGTGAAGTCAATGTAGAGAGGCTTTATAATTGGGTTAGATAGATGGAAATTTATTACAGTGTGCAACAAATCAAGGATGAGGAAACTTAAATCGAATTGGCATTGCTTCAAATTGTAGGCACAACACTCATCTGGTGGCGAATCAAGTTGAAAAATAGCCCGCAACAAGTAGGTAATGTATTTCCATCATGATAGGGTTTTGTTTATGGAGTTAGAAAACAAATTTATCCTTTGTGTTATAAAGAGAAGGATTTAATTGAATGGCAGGGTCTTAAACTAAGAAAGGGACAAACAATGCAAGAATACATAGATGAATTTCATAAGATGGCATTAATGTTAGACATTCCATTACATGCCCAAGAAACTCTTATGAAGTATATAGGAGGTTTACCCACACACATTCGTAACACTGTATTTATGTTTGGACCTAGTAATCTTGATGAGGTTTATGTTCAAGAAACACACATTGAGGTAGGGAAAACAATAGTAGGTGTATTAGGGGAATCATCTTCGAGAAAGGAGGACAAAAGGAAGTGGAATGGAAAGAAAACAAATTTAGTGGAAAGAAAGGAAAATAATCTCTCTTGCAAGCATTGAAAGAAAGAAGGGCATGATGATGACCATTGTTGTCAATTGTATCCCGAGAAGAGACCAAATTGGTTCAATGAGAGGAAAGGGAGGAAAACAACTGCAACAACAACATGACCAACAGACTTGGGATCCTATTCGGGTGATGAGTCTAAAATCACAACAGTTGGTTTGATAGGTAAAATTGGTGATGGATATGATTCTAGAAGTAAATTGTTTCACATATGGGTCATAATGAGGCATACTAAGGTCGACACATTGATAGACAGTGGATCTCAATCTAACTTAATTTCAGAGAAAGTGGTTAAACAATTGGGATTAAACACTCATATGCATCATAAACCTTACTCACTTAAATGGATAATCAACAATCATAAATTGCACATAACAAAGAAATGCACTTTCAATTTTCCTATTTCATCAAAATTTGTGGATGAGGTAACATGTGATGTGGTGCCACTCAATGAATGTGGAATGGTCTTAGGTAGTCCTTATTTGTATGATCGCAAAGAAATCTTCTACAGGGAACAAAATCAATATCACGTAATCAAAGAAGGCAATGAATATGTTGTACATGATCATCACGTAAAAGAAAATCAATCTCTTCAAACAATGGAACAATTAAGGAAGGAAGGTCATGCAAGAAAACACCTATAATTGTGCCCAATCAAATAGTTGATCTTAAGCATGAACATGAGATGATTGTAGAATGGAATTTTAATCATACTTTTCTTCAAGATAAGATAATGTCGTGCAAGTACTACAAACATATTATCTCATTTGAAGTCATATTTCTGATGTTATCATTGCTAATGTTGTCAACATGGATGGGAGTGGCTTTAGTAAGATGTGACAGAGAAGAATTGGCTAACAATATGTTGTCATTTCTCATGGTTGTTTTGCAATTGATCTTGATGAGACAAGTGCACAAGATAGAGTTTAAAGACAAAGAAAAAGTGGGGTGGTATATCCCGCACTTGATAATTGGTTAGTATCCTTTTGGAGTACCAAAAGGTCTTAATGGGGAGGCGTGATCCAAAATGGATCTAGGAACCAAAATGGGTCTAGGAAGGCCTTAAAATTAATGTTCCTAGAATCGAAAAAAACCAACGAAATTGCGTCTGTATCGTCATGTTGATTCCCGCCATATAATATTTTCCTCAAACGGACATTGTATGCGAAAGTTATTGCGTTCTGATCAAATTCCCAAATAGGCAAAACATCAACTGGTCAAAGTCAATGCTGACATCAGCAGGTATGATAGGTGACATTAGGATGATGTCATCATGTCGATGTGGCATCACCATAAGGTGACATGTGTCACTCGGTTTTGACACTTTTGGGTTGAGTTGGCACTGTACAAATTTGACATGTGTCACTATACAAATGACACGTGGCATTCCGTACACTGACGTGGCCCAATGACAAGTGGACACATGGTTGTATAGATGACAGTCGGGCATATGAAAATATGATGTGGCAGTGACACGTGGTAGGTGAATAGATTGTATGATGGATGATGTGGAAGTACAAACTTACACGTGGCAATACGACAGGCTAACGTGGTGGGTGACTGGGTGATACGACGATGATGTGGCAGGTTGACTGGATGTTGACTATGCCGATGAATGGGGAGTACGAGCCAATAGAAGGGTGACACATGGTCTAATTACAGGGTGCTACATGGCACCCTGGATTTTCCCAAGGTTGGTTGGGTAAAAGGTTTGTTCCGCCTCTGGCATAATCGATCATGAGACCTTTGTGCAGGCTAATGACTTAACAAATTGAGCGTTACCACCTTCGTTATCCTTGTTGCTTATTTACGAAATGACACATTTTAGTTTTAAAATGAAAGTAGCGGGATTTCAGGGATAATCCCCAGTCGACAGGGGCAAACCCCTTCTGACAAGGATCCAACCGAATGGAGGGGCACGTGGAGGTATAGTGCATGGTTATATGGCCATGCACATATGACGAGGAGTTAGAACCGGGGGCTAAAGACCAACACTAGCCAACCCAAGGCCACATGGAGAGATCACATGCAACCAAGGGCCCGAACGAAGGGGGTTTCGCTTCATGTTTTCCCATTTTTGGGTTTTTACCTATATGTTATGATTTTTAGTGGATTTCCAGCCTATTTTGGGAGATTTTGTCCATTATTGGAGGATCTAGAGCCATTTTTTAAGCCAGATCTTGGGGGAAAGTTGGAAGGTTGTTGCCAACTTCAAGCCTATATAAACCAGAGGTTCTTGACAGCCTTAGACAGGTTCAGAAAAGGAGAAATGCTAAGGAATTTGAAAGTCAAAGCCATTTTTATGCAGTGAAGCTATTGAGGAGAGAAACTTTGTGGGCCATTTTCAGGAGCTTCGTTCATCCGTTTTCAGTGTTGTCAGTTGTGTTGGGTTCTTGAGGTCTAGAATAACATAGTCATACCAGTTTGTAATCCATTTGACCATTTATTCATGTACGTTTGAAGATTTGAATACAAATAATAAATCCTCACCCACTGAGACAAAGGCCCAGAGACGTAGGCAATATTGTTGAACTCCGTTAACAACTTTTACTGTTATGGTTTGCTAATTCTTTGTTCTTATTTCCATAATTGTATATGTTATTATGGCTTCCATGTTATATCATTAATTCTCCCTCTTTCTTTAATTCCTAAATGGTTAATGAAATCGTTCTTTAAAAACTTAACCATAGTCCTTACAAGATCTTTTCAGATCATCATATGACATACTTATAGGTATGAATTGGTTAGAAAAACATAAAGTTGTATTAAACTGTTATGAAAAATCATTTATTTAGAAAGATGAAAACAAAATATCAAGAGCAATTCAAGGAATTAGTAAACTAGTTTATGTCAGACAAATATCAACAATATAATTTTAAAAGTGCATTAGTAAAGGTTGTAAAGTATATGATATCCCTGTAACAAATATACTAGAGAAATAAAGAAAATCGAGTTAAGAAGAATTTGTGGTTATTTGGGGGTTTGAGGATGTATTTATAGAAGAAATACCTAAATTACCTTCAAGGAGAGAAATATATTTCTCTATTGATCTACTGCCTCGATCTTCACTGGTTTTAAAGGCACCTTACACGATGAGTTTCCTTGAATTAACAGAATTACAAATTCAATGACAGGAACTGTTAGATAAAGGATACATTAGACCAAGTGTCTCTCCATGGGGAGAACCCATATTATTTGTCAAAAAGAAATATGGAACACCAATATTTTGTATTGACTATCATCAATTGAATAAAATGACAATTAAAAACAAGTACCCTTTGCCCAGGATTAAACATTTGTTTGATTAGATTGAAGGAGAAAAAATATTTTGTAAATTGGATTTAAGATGAGGTAATCATCAAATCAAAATAAGAGATGAATACGTAAATAAAATATTTTTTAGGACATGGTATGGACATTACAAATTTTTGGTAATCCCATTTGGACTTACTAATGCACCGGCAAAATTTATGTGTTTAATGACTAATATATTCAACAAACACTTGGATAGATTCGTATTGATCTTTATCGATGACATATTAATCTATTCAAAGTCTAAGGAAGAACACGAACAATATTTGAAAATATTACTACAAACTCTAAGAGAGCATAAATTAAATGCCAAGTTTGATAAATGTGACTTCTATCAAAGAAAGATACAATATTTAGGGCATGTAATATCATAGGATGGTATTGTAGTAGACCCTGAAAAGATTAAAGCTATTATGGAATGGCCTATACCTAATAAAATAGTGGACATAGGATCATTCATGGGGATTACTAGTTATTACTGGAGGTTTATCTAAGGATTTTCCAATATTTCCTACCCTATTACATCACTACAGAAAAAGGAAACAAAATTTATTTGGTCTAAAAAGTGTGAGGATAGTTTTGATAAATTGAAAGGCTTACTAACTACAACAACAATCCTTAAAGTCGTTGATCCTTATAAGTATTTTGCAGTTTGTGTATATGCAAGTAAAGAAGTATTAGGTAGAGTATTGTCACAAGACAGTCATGTAATTTGTTATGAATCTCACAAATTGAAGGAACATGAAATAAATTGTGTAACTCATGACTTAGATTTAGCATCTCTAATCCACACACAAAAAATCTAGCAACATTGTTTAATGGGAAGAAAATTCCTATTAATAATAGAGAACAATGGTGTGAAACATCTATTTATTAAACATGATCTCACTGCATGACAAGACACACAGTTAGATTTTCTAAGCGTGTTTGACCTTGAACTGCGACACATCAAAGGAAAGGAGAATAAAGTCACAGATGCACTAAGTCGAAGAAAATATGAGTTATATGAAGTTATTTTCAGTAAAATAGAAAGTGATATTGAGGACAAAATTAAATATGCAAATGTAAATGATGTAGAGTGCATAAAAAATAAACAGTTGCAAAAAAATGAAGGGAATATGAATAGTACAGATTTTAGTATCGAAAAAAACATAATGTTAAAGTTCAAAAATTGATTGTCTGTACCAAATTTTGTTGATTTAAAGTTGATAATTATGAATTTGATTTTCAAAATAATCCCTATTTTAGTTATCCTCAATATCATAAAATGATAACAACCTAATATGGGCCTAATATGAAATCTAAAACAATTGAATACTTATTTAAATCCTTAGATTGTCAACAAGTAAAAGATGAACATCAACATCTAGCAGGTTTATTACAACCTTTACCTATACCTGAATGGAAATGGGAAATTATTTCGCTAGATTTCATTATAGGTTTTCCAGAAAATCAAAGACAAAATGATTCAATTATGGTAGTAATTGATAAATTGAGTAAGTCTACTCACTTCATACATGTGAAATCTACCTACAAAGATATTAATATCACTAAATTTTTTATGAAAGATATATTTAGATTGCATGGAATTCCTAAAATGGTGATTTCAGATAGAGATGTTAAATTTACATCGAATTTCTAGAAAGAGTTGTTTTGAAGATTGGGAACTAATTTGAATTTTAGTACAAGTTTTCATCCGCAAACAGGTGGACAGACAGAATGTACAAATCATCTTATCGAAGATATGTTACGAATGTATGTAAGAATGAAACCAACTAAGTTGTTATATTACCTACACTTAGTCGAATTCGCTTACAATAACAATTATCAAGCATCAACAAAAATGAGTCCATTTAATGTTTCATATGGAAGAAAAGGCACACATCTGATCAGTTTGGATAATCTGGTCGACAGAATAAGGGTTGGACGGAAATGCTCGAAGAAATGGAACATATTTTCAAAAAGGTGAAACATAATTTAAAGGTTGTGCAAGATCGACATAAAATCTATGTCGATCATAAAATACGGCATCAAGAATTTAATGTTGGAGAACATGTGTACCTTAAAGTCAATGAAAGAAGGAGATTATTAAATCTAGGGAACTGTTTCAAGTTGACACCAAGGTTTTTTGGTCCATTCAAAGTCTTAACTTGAATTTGACCAGTAGAATACCAACTAGCACTCCCTGATAATTTAAAAATTCATAATGTTTTTCATGTTTCATTATTGAAAAAATACATTCATGATCCTACTTACATCGTTGATTGGAACATGGTGCAGGTGGAACCAGTAGGTTAGTTCCAAGTCTGTACATGAAATAAACAATACTTTGGAACAGATCCATCTCCTAGGTAAAGTTGCAATGGAAACACTTTATCCCCGATGAGGCTACTAGGGAGATGGAAGATGAAATGATGAAATCATATCCAACTTTGTTTCGAGTAATGAATGAAAGGAAAGATTAACACCGAGGATAGTGTTATACTTAAGGGGGAGAGGGTGTGATATCCTCAAGAATCAAAACTTTTTATTTTAATCTTTTCAAAATAAATTTCCATTTATGGAAATTCATACTTGGTATAACTAAGACATTTAACTATTACATTTTTTACTATTAAGCAAGAGTTTGAATTTCCAACTATTGTTTTTAATGGATAGATGTATTTGAAATAATTTTTTAATATATTTAATACAAGAAACATATGGAATAGTTAGGTTAAAAATAATTGACTATGACTCCATGAGTGGGGAACATGTTTGAGTTAAAGAAGAGTTGATTTTAACAAGTATCAGAAGTGGATTTTTGTCACTGGAAGCCCCTAAAAAT